>JAZDUA010000309.1:182500-282500 GCA_038098605.1 Gryllus longicercus | reverse complement strand
ATTTTCATGCGAACCTGTGTGGAAACTTCTGGAAAATGATGAAAGTTTTCTTTCTGATGTAATATTGTAAATCTGGGAACGACAACGTTACCCGATTTCAGTCAATATTTTAATTTCACGAGGATTCAAGTAGAGTCGGTCATGTTTCAATCAAATATTATCTCAAACTGAATCCAAATCTTTGTAACAAAACAAAACAAAAAAGAACTTGAGTACATTGTTCAAAATTTCGTTTGGAGGAAATAAACGATTGTGAGATAATTGTTGATTGCCTTCAGAACCCATGCCATTCATTCGGGAAAGTTGTTGAAGTGGTTTGTAACCATTTTTCATTTCAATGATCTGTGAAAATCGAGCATAGGAATTATTGGTATACGAAGATTACATTTCTGGACTCTTCGCTATCGCAGTAGTTGTTATATTTTTAACTTTCTTTTTTAAAAAAGTCATTTTTTTGTAAATAGAAAACGAATTATTTACAATTACAACGAAACATTTTATACGCACGATTTCGTATCTTTCATATGTTGACCTACTCCTTATCTTGTGTTCATTTGAGTTAACATTGACGTTTTACGAAAATAATAAAAAACAATAAATATTGCTTCACATATTAAACTTCTGGTAGAGAAGAATGCATTAAGCACACTTATCAATATATGTACATTTGATTCGAAAGTCTTGACGACATTAAGTTGGACTTGTTCAACGTCAGTGCACTCAGGCGCAAAGAAAAGCTACATGTCGTAAGGGATTCGAAGGAAGCAAAAGCACGTCTTCATGTGAAGTCCACACGTTCATATCTCTTTATTTTTATTTCATTGCATGAGTTTCGAGTGTGAGGAAAAAGAAACTTCCTGAGTGCTCTCGAAGACACTTCAGTTGAGTGGGTGTATTTTCACAGGCTTTATAGCGAAATGACATGTGCGTTTTGCGGAAGTAGTTTAAGCAACTTTCATCTCTCTCTTGACGTCTTTTACTCCTACTCCGTACGTGGGTACCAACGCGGTTGAATCTTTTAATTCTGATTACACAAACTTTTTGAATGTTGGGACGGTATTCAACGCGCGGACTGTGCGGTGACAATGACAAATGCTTCTGGCGAATTCGGGACAGATGTGCAGGTGTAGCAAGCTTTTGTAACTCAATAGAAATGTCACTGGGCAGCCCGCATTGCGCTCAAGTTACGACCACGATTCTCTTCCTGCGATGAGACGGGTGCATTAATGTCCCATTGAGGTGCGATGTTCATTTACGAAACTGATAATGAAATTAGCGCAGTAGTGAATGATTTTGCTACTTTCAGGATTATGTAAAGTACATCTTTGTTAATTATTCGAAACCAATTCTTAAAAGTGATTTTTTGACGTATTGTACGTAATTCATGACTACTTTAATAGCATGATTTGCATGTACAAAGACGCGTGCATATACCAATCGTATTGATAGTTCCTGTTGGCTTTGGGTACGGCGCTACCCTGGTTAGAAAGTATTCGAGGATCATATACACATGCGTAAATACAGGTTTCGTAATAATATAATAATAATAATAATAATATAATGATAATAATAATATAATGATAATAATACATTATAAATAATATGTTGTTTAGACGTTCTTTCCATCACGAAGATGCCTGCCTGGGACAATTTTTCCAGCTCATGGGTATCTAAATGTCGCCGCAGACTTATCCAACTTTTGTTAGAGCTACAGCTGCACAGAAACCAACGAGCTAGAAATAGTCTGGTATATTCAAACTTACTGACTGGCGTAGAATGCAAACAATCACAAGGACCGATGGTATTTGAACCCGCCTCCCTTCCAGCCGAGGAAAGTGCGTCCCCATTTAGCGACTTTGCCCGGCAACCCTTTTTTATATAATCTTTTATATATTAATTAATTTTAAGTACATTTATCGATGTTGGGTCCTCAGAAGCTCCACACAGAATCAGAATAAATTGTGTCGAATGTTAGCCCCCGTCTTGCACGTCATTGGCGGTGTCTTCCAGCGGGGCGTAAGCGCAGGCAACGGTCGTTCACCTGCCCGCATCATGCCCATGCGGGCCTCAGGCGAGCGGTCGACGGCACCGCACGCTCGTGATAACACACACACACGCGCGCGCGCACACACACACACACGCGCACACACACACGCCGCTGTGATAAGGCTCTGCGGGGGTTCCCTCCCCCGAACGGCGACTTCGCTTCGTAGGAGGTGGTTGCACCAGCGTGCGCTCGCCCCCTTTCTTTTTCCCCCTTTTTTTGTTTCTTCTATTCCTTGTTGGTGGTGTGCGTGCCTTCACGGGCTCTTACATAAAGTCCCTTACCTATCAACCTTTCACCTGTTTTTCTTTTCTATCGCTCGCGTCTGAGCGATTCTGAAGGGAAAAAAAATCTTTGACGCAACCACCGACGTGGGAAGGAGTCTAAAAGTAAAAGTATGTTCCATAAAAGCACGCGATGTGTGAGGTTGACAACGTTGATAGCAGTGGTCGATTCATGCTTGAATGAGAAGAAGGAAACATTAGTTCGTTGTGAACTGATGTGTTCTTCAAAAGAAACGTTACCCATTAGAATGAAACAATTTCTTCAACGATTTTACAAAGTATGACTTTATACTCTCGTGAAATGTGTATATGTTTCGTGTTGTGAATGGAACAATGTTAACTATAGTGTATTCAATATTAGGTGGCAAGAAATGCAGTAGTAAAGACAAGCTGTACGAAAAAGACTTGCAGAAAGACAGAGAGGAGAAAAAGAAAATGTCATTGGGAAATATCATTGGATTCGTTCCTTTTTTTTATTTCCAGCTGGAAACAACTCTACGAACTTGCGGATAATGTTTGGCTCTCGCCGTCACAGATCAAATGTCTTTTATGACTTTTAGGCCCACCTTCCTCTCGCCCTTCTCCATTCCACCCTGTACTTTCCCGTGGCGTCGGACATTCTTTTCACGCCCCGCTCAGTTCCCCAATCCTTTCCCCGCTCGGTTCCCCGATCCTTTCCCCGATCCTCTCCCCGCTCGGTTCCCCAATCATTTCCCCGCTCGGTTCCACAATCCTTTCCCCGCTCGGTCCCCGATCCTTTCCCCGCTCGATTCCCCGATCCTTTCCCCGCTCGATTCCCCGATCCTTTCCCCGCTCGATTCCCCGATCCTTTCCCCGCTCGATTCCCCGATCCTTTCCCCTCTCGGTTCCCCGATCATTTCCCCGCTCGGTTCCCCGATCCTTTCAACGCTCGGTTCCCGATCCTTTCCCCGCTCGGTTCCCCGATCATTTCCCCGCTCGGTTCCCCGATCCTTTCAACGCTCGGTCCCCGATCCTTCCCCCGCTCGATTCTCCGATTCCGCACTCTGATCCTCGCTGTGTTCCGCATTCTGATCCGTGCCCATCATGTCTTCGCTACGCCACTACTACGACTTCACTTCAGCCCGCGCCTTCCCCTTCTTGAACCACTTCGCTTGCAGTTCCTTTCCCCCTTCCCATAGGTCCTATCTGCGTCACATTCCTTCGTCCGCAGCCCCTCAAGCCCGGTCCCACCCCCGCTGCATGCCTGCCCCGGCGCGCCCCCGCGCCGTCCGAGCGACAAAGGGCAAAGGGCGCAAGTGCCGCAGCGCGAGGTCGGCCTCCGCCGGCCCTCGCCCTGCGCGCGCTCGCCCGCTGTGGCGCGTGGGCGGTGACACCGACGGCAGCGCGCGGGTGGTGCCGCGATGCGATCTCCGCTCGCTCGCTCGCCCCGACGCCGCCGCGCAGGCTAGTAGTGGGCATGGGGTTGGGGGGGAGAGAGTCTAGAATTGCAATTGATGGTGGTGGTGGAAATTCTTTTTGGTGGTAGTAATGGAGTGGTAGACGGTGATGAGAGGCAGAGAGAGTGGCAGAGGGAGGTGGGGGATAACGGAGAAAGACTGTTGGTGGTGGTGGAGAAGGGTGTGGTAATGGGGCTTGCGGAGAATGATGTGATGATGGTGTGAGAGGCGATAGTGTGCTAATTAGGTTGGCAGAAAAAAAATGATGGTATTTACGATGATGAAGAATAATGATATCGTAGGACTCCGCTGCCAGAGTCTTGATCTGGGCTGTCCGTGTGACACCGCGTCGAAGGGCGATGTTTCGACCGACATATCGCGGTCCTCTTCGCAGAAAAGCCCTGAAGAGGACCGCGATGCGTCGGTCGAAACGTCGGCACCTCAGCGGCGTCACCCGGACAGCCCAGATGATGAAGAAGGTTATCCACCGTCCGCCGGGTCTCGGCGCGCTCTCCCTCACTAGTGCATGGGTGGCGCGCCCCCCCCCCCCCACCAGCTGTACGCGGGCGGTGGCCGCCCACCCCGACGCCGCTGGGCAGCCTTTGCTGATGAAGCATCTCCGCCCCGCCCCCGCCGATCAGTGGCCGCTGCCGCGCCAGCTGCAGGCGACCGCACGCCTCCGTCATCTGCGGCGCCGCGCCACGGCCGCCTGCGTCATCGTTACTCGGGCTTTCTCTGCGCGGCGCCATCGGCGAAGATAATCGCCCTCTTGTGAACGACACAATCGCTCGGTTCTGGAACCTCTGCCATTTCAATTACTCCGACAGTCGCCGCTTGCCCATTGTGGCCGCAATCGCCGGTTTGCAAGTATCGTCATTGTTCTCACTTTCGCCTGCTGAAGATTGAAAATAAATTTCGTTTTCCGCTATTTCTTAAATATCTTCACGACTCATGCTCGTTCATTTTTTAAATGTGTTTCGATATTTGTGACCATTGTTGACAAATTCAGAATATCAATGATATTGCTCTGTGTTACAATAATTACTTTTGCCCCCCTTCGATTTTCCATCCCACACGTTTTATGCCATTACGTGCCTTCCATCAGAGCTAAGTGGTTTCCGAAAACGTTACTTCGAGTACTATAACACTATGTACTTCCAAAACCTGAGAAACACCCCTCCTCACCATCAGTACTTGAAATTGCCCGTTTGCTGCTACCATTATCCTTCGGCATGCTGCCGCGACAGACATTATCGGTAATCCAAGTAATAACAACCACCATGCTGACACGGACACGTTCTACGAGGATATAGTCGTCCCCACTGCTACTCCACACATTGCCACCCACGCAGCTAGTCACCTTGATCGCTTCATTTGAAAATTCCAGGGAACATTACCACAATTTTCGCCTCCGCCGGCACCGTGCATGGTAGCAACTTCTCTACCTCAATTCTCATCCATCATGTACACAAATCTTCTAGAACAATCATCACTATCTCCCCCAGAATTGCCGCCAAAAACGAAACGCTCTCCTGAACCGCCATCAGTATTACTTCCCACAGCCACTAGAATCCCGCATCAGTCACGTACAATTGTTACATCCACTCACACAGTCGAGACTGTCACCACCACAATCATCCCCGTCACCACCACTGTCACCATAATCTTCATCGCCGTCACCATAAGCTTCATCGCCGTCACCATAATCTTCATCGCCGTCACCATAATCTTCATCGCCGTCACCATAATCTTCATCGCCGTCACCATAATCTTCATCGCCATCACCATAATCTTCATCGCCGTCACCATAATCTTCATCGCCGTCACCATAATCTTCATCGTCGTCACCATAATCTTCATCGCCGTCACCATAATCTTCATCGCCGTCACCATAATCTTCATCGCCGTCACCATAATCTTCATCGCCGTCACCATAATCTTCATCGCCGTCACCATAATCTTCATCGCCGTCACCATAATCTTCATCGCCGTCACCATAATCTTCATCGCCGTCACCATAATCTTCATCGCCGTCACCATAATCTTCATCGCCGTCACCATAATCTTCATCGCCGTCACCATAATCTTCATCGCCGTCACCATAATCTTCATCGCCGTCACCATAATCTTCATCGCCGTCACCATAATCTTCATCGCCGTCACCATAATCTTCATCGCCGTCACCATAATCTTCATCGCCGTCACCATAATCTTCATCGCCGTCACCATAATCTTCATCGCCGTCACCATAATCTTCATCGCCGTCACCATAATCTTCATCGCCGTCACCATAATCTTCATCGCCGTCATCATAATCTTCACCGTCACCATAAACCATATATCGCATTTACTATTACTCTCATCACCACTCCGTTACACCATAACCATACGTTACTCCATAACCATAAACACTGTTACCATCACCATAAACATTTTTTTCACGACCATAAACACCTTTATCACCACCATTCTCTTCTACCTCCATTACCATTCCCCATTACCGTTCTCCACCGTCCCCATTATCACATTGTTTGCCGCAACCGGCCCACCTACCCTGCCACCATCTACCCCCCCCCCCATCACCTTCACCAGAAGCAATTTCTGCCACCACGCCCACCATCACGAACGTCACCGCTCTCCGCCATCACCACCAACAAAGGCACTTCCAGTCTCCCGTCGCCGCAAGCAGCCTGCACCACCATTCGCCATTCGTGACCGCCAGGCCGCTGCCGCCTCAGCAGTCGCGACCCCGCCCCCTCCCCCGCCCCCTCCCCCGCCCCCGCGCCGCCACCCGCGCGCTGCTGACGCGGCGACGCGACGCAAGTGGGCCCCGCGCCCGAGCCCTGGCGGCGCGTCGCGTCGCGTCGGCGCCCGCCGTGTGGGCGGAGATGGCAGCGCCACCTCACGCGCTCCTTCGCTCAACCTGCTTCTTTTTTTTATTACATGGTGGACACTACTACACTGGAAAACATGCAAAACCGCGAAGTATCAGGGAATTCCATTGCTATGGAAAAGTCGGGGGGGGGGATGTAGCTCGTGTTATAAGAGCATCTGTTATTCTTTAAAAGTATTAGTACGGCGTTTTTTTTCTTTCTCAATTTTTAGTTGGTGAAATATATTGTTAATTCGTACTTTTACGCGTTGAAATCAGGGAGCCTACCAGTAAATATCAGTGTAACTTTAATACTTTCTTTAAATAGTGAGAAATTATAAATTGTATAAGAATTTTTTTTAATCCACTGGAAAACCGAGAAAAGTCGGTGAAATTTGTTTCGGGAGATGAATAGCCACCTCATTAAGCAAATTTCTTTTGAAGGGACTAGGTTTACTAGGTGACTGAAGAGAGTAAGTGAAGCTTTACAAAAGTGTTTTAGAATAACTGATACTTTACTAATTTCACATTAGCCTATTTTGTGCGAGTACAATCCCGATGTACTTCTACTTATAGCTATCTGAATTTCGTATGAGGAGAGAAGAGGAATGAAAAATGGACAATGAGGTGGGTTCGGCGAATGTATTGTTTGTCTTGTTTTTCGAAGATGAGGTTTGCCTTTTCAGCAAACTTGACACATTTCAATATTCCGCGTTTATATATTAGCTGTTGCTACGATTATTCAAACAAAACGCTAACCCTAATTGTAAAATTCTGATGGAGTATTACCGATAGATGGAAGAACTTTAATCATATTGTTTTACTTTAATATGAAAATTTAAAATACCCGCCTTGCGTGAAACTAATTTCAAAAATAAGTTGCTTCAGATCACGGTGATAAAACGACGGAGCCTCTTCCAAAAGTTGCGTAGCGTACGAATAGAGTATATTGAGGAAAAAAAGGTTGCTGTCTTCCTTTTTCTTAAGAGTCTGAACTTCCATTTGCATAATTAATTGAGTTCGTACATCTTCGCTACGAAGCCGTAGCTTTTTTATTTCTCCTAAGAACGAAATGTGTGAATGCTCCAACTTTAAATAACGAGAACAAAAAATACTCTTCTTTTTGGTTCACTTCGTGGTCTTAACTTGTAGTTGCAAGGCTGAATTATCCAACAGCACTTAGCTTTCATACAATTTGCATGTTTGCGACGTTGCTTAACATTTGCATAAAAGGTTCCTTTGGCAAAGTCGTGTAATCACACTGGTAAGAGTGTTCTTTTAACTTTGAAATTCGGTGGGGTGATCTTAAAGTTTCTTTCTCTGAAGGTACCTGTGGGCGGGGTGAGGTACGATAATTTGCTGTCGAGGGCGTTAGTTTCCGTCGAACCAGGAGTCTCCGAAGCTCACGTACCCTGGCGCTGCAAGGCGCATAGTAATGAACCGACCTGTGCCTTCAAGGGTAACCGTCAAACCTCAACCCACAGACTCTTACTTGAGGTATTAGATATCTCAGTGCTGCGGTTAAAATACCGGTTGTTTTCGGGGCCTTTGGTGCTTACTCGTCGGTTTCTTTTGCTGGGTATCGTCTTACCGACCAAATTCTATCGACCTTCCCTACTACCCGAGAACATAAGAAGTAATTCAGATCGTGTAATTGAGAAGTATGTCAATGAATGGAAATAAGATGTTTCTTCGCGAAAGCTTGAGTACAGTGGGATGCTGATGGTACTTTCTAGAGATAGAGAGCTAATGGGGAAATTGTGCTGGGGTTTATTGCGCCTCGTAGGAGATGAAAGATGCGTTGTGAATTGCTCCGGAGATTCGAAGCGGGAGAGAAAAATAGTCTCGTATCCGGCCACCCTTGAACATCGACAGCATGCGAGGGCGGCAGTAATCGTTCCATTGCTGGTGTGTGTTGGTGTGAGAATGCAGGAAGGATGTGGCAACGAAGTTTGCCAATATTAAAGAACGTCAAAACTAGTAAGTAAAATTAATGTTATCCAAAGGAGATTTGTGTTTAATTTACTGTTTGTAATATTTTGAATTTGTATTTATCAATATGTTATGCGTAATAATTGTTACTAATAATGTAAGAATTATGGGTAGTTCAGTAATATTTCGGAAGAATCTATACAAGTATTAAAGGATTAAATTATATTAAAATTAGGTACCAAGTATTTATACTGTTTAAATATGGTTGCTATGTGAACACACGAAACCAGTGGTAGCAAAAATGTTACTGAACAAAACCACACAAAACTGCATAACACTGCACTGCACTGCACTGCATAGCATATTCCAAAATACAAACCTCCTAACTGTGTCGGTTTAAACTTGTCTCTCAGACTAGTAAATTTGTTTCGTAGCCACTAAGTTGCCACGTCCCCATTTGAACATTTCTATAAGAATGTTAATAAAACTGTTGCAATTTTTGATGCGCCTTCCCATTGCATCTTTCCTGATTGATATTTACACTCCCTAAGATTTATCGTATATTTGTTTGAGCTCTTTCTTCAATCTCTTCTTTTTCTAAATCCCATCACCTCATGCACTCAATCTCAATCCCGATGTGGAGTCCGCACCCCCTTCCATTTAATCTACTTTCCATCCGACCCTATCTTCTAGCCCTGTCGCCCTACATCGTCCCCAACTGCGGCTCTAGATCCCTCGAGCGTGCTGTCATAGGAGCTCCCGTTCTATTCTCCGCAGCCTCCGCCTCCGCTTCCTGCGCGTATCTCCTGCAGCTGTTTACGCAGGGCGCAGACTCGGGCAAATGCTGCGCTGCTCACATTCAGTCGGTCTCTTTGTTCCAAAGCTGGGTCGGATTTGCTCTGCTTTCGTGGCTTCTGCAAACACTTCAGAGAGGTGCCACTTAATGCCTCGAAATATTTGTTCGTATTAAATCAGTAATTAAGTTAAAAATATAAATTAATAGAATAAAATGAATACTGCATTTTTTAAAATATTTATTATTTAATTGTCAGAAAATTGATCTCAGATTGCACTCTACGCGTCCAGTTTACAATGAATTTGTTTCTTCTATGACCATTTTAATGTTTTAGTGTTGTCCTTTCACCCTAATATCATTTTCATTACTGCCTTGGTGAAGGCGTCGAGTTTTTCGTGACTGTTAAATTACGCTCTGGTATCGTTTTATCGTGTTCTTCGTCATCGCCTTCTTGGAATCCACTTTCGCGGAAAGAGCGAAGATGTTCCAAGACGCTCGTAGACAGTCTTCGATCCGCGGCTCACCCTGTCGTGGCCGCAGCCTTAGCCTCTTCCTGAGAGCAAAACACGTTCCCTGTCGACTCCCAAATGCACTGAGGCGCCCGCCGCTGGTCGGCAGATCCCCGACGTGAGGAGGTTCTCCTGTGCTACGTCTCGTCTCCGTGCTGCCCTGGACCCTGACTTGCGGGCCCCTGAAGCTTAACTTTTAGCTCTTTTGGCCTAATGCCGCGCAGCTTCTACTTGGTTTTCACGAAATATTTTTAAATGTATGATGGAAGGAAAACATTCTCCTTAATTTAAATGTGAATGTAACATTAGAACGCTTAATTATCAATCAAACTTTCTAAATATAATACAGTTTTATTGTCAGTAAATTGATTTCTTCGTTCAGTTTGTGTCGTGCTATGTTAACTTTGTCTGGATTAGCTTCTGTTTATTTTCAAAAATGTTCTTTCTAAAAAAATATTTGCTACATGAAAATTCTAATATTTACGCACGGTAATTTGAAAAAGGTGCTAATTCTACAAGTTCTAAAAGTTGGTGGAATTAACATTTATATTTCTAAAAGTGGCAAAAAATTCGCGATGTTTTTTATCAGTTAAACTATTTTTCCCCTTGAATAAATGAAGAATACAAAAGTACACAATAAAAGTTTCCATTCGCGTTTATAAATAAAAGACTTCAGAGTTTGACGTTTTGTTTACAGCTTTGCTTCTCAAGCGTACTCGCGTGGGTTCCAAACTTTGCTAGTCCGTTGATTTTTTTTTTAGATTTCCACTTGAACTACGACTGCCTTTTTCATCTCGCCGTCTAGCGCCCTGTCCCCTTCACCGTTGCTATCCTTTGCTGTGACCATCGCCACTTCTCTCTCCCGCTGACCCAACCCTTCCATCTCGTTGTCCCTGCCACGTCCTTCTCACCCCTTCCGCTCTCCCTACCTTACGCCGTCTCACCCCTGTACCTTGCTACTCCCCCCCCCCCCCCGCGTCCCCCTCCGTCCCTCAGACAATTCTCCCCCTCCCCCACCTTTCGACTCCTCTACTTCTCCCGTCTCTCATATATCGTCCATTTCCCCCCCCCCCACCTTATGTCTCAGGCGTTCCGTCCCCCGGTTTTTCGTCTCCCGCCTTTCTCGATCCCATCATTCCTTTTAACTGGCTGAGTTTTGCTCAAAGCCAGCCTTGCCGCTGACTGCAGTGACACTGACCGGAAGGTCGTAAGGTTCGTGTCTCTCCTGTCTTATGTTTTCGTCTCTAGTTTCAATAGTTACGATAAATGCTCACCCTTCCATGCCCCGCTCTGCCCCGCCCCACCCTGCCCCGCTTGCCCGATACCGCCTGTCCCGCACGCCCCGTCCCGCACGCCTCGTCCCGCACGCCCCGTCCCGCACGCCCCGTCCCGCACGCTCCGTCCCGCACGCTCCGTCCCGCACGCTCCGTCCCGCACGCTCCGTCCCGCACGCTCCGTCCCGCACGCTCCGTCCCGCACACTCCGTCCCGCACGCTCCGTCCCGCACACTCCGTCCCGCACGCCCCGTCCCGCACGCCCCGTCCCCCCCCCGCCCGCCCCCCACGCACTGTCTGTCCCGCCAGCGCCCCAGCCCGTCTTCTGCTGCAGCTTCCGCCCGCCGGCGGTGCGGAGAGCGGCGGGGCGGGGCGCGCCGTAAGCGGGTCAGCCGAGCGTCGATAATCGGCTCCCGCCGCCGCAACTGGGGCGGGGCGCGCGCGATTTGGCAGGCGGCTTTTTTAACAGCGGACTGCAGAGACGCGCTTTCGCCATGCCGTCTTCCCCTGCAAAGGAGCTCCGCGGATTGGAAGCGAGAGTTTTGGACGGTGTAAATACCGTCTAGTATAGCCCGTTCGGCGAAGAAGGTTGCACAGTTGGAGAGGAAGAGGTTGAACAAAAGAAACGGGTACCGAGTAAACGCGGTTCGGCAGGCGATCCGTTGGTTTACTTTTGTCCCGTCGCTGGTTCTTTCGGGAACTTTCAATGGATTTAGTGCGATCGTTCACAATCCGTTTGCTACGGAATCCGATACGGTATTTATTCAACGAGCGTAAAATCTACTGACTAAACAGTTTCCGAAAGCCACGTCTCTTTTCGCAAATACGAGGTCGCGAAAAACAACATACTAACAAAAGATTACAACCGTTGTCACAATTTTGTTCACGTAGGGTGTGTCAGGTTTCATTGAATTCTACAAAGGCTTTTCACTATTGCAATAGAGATTTGTTTAATGTTTTAATAAACGGTTATACTAGGGAACTTTGTATTTAAACGTTCACTAAAATATATTATCGACGCATTAATTTCTATTTAAAAAGGAAAGGTGTTACCGAGAACTTTGAATAGTGGGTATGTATTAATGTGAAATATTGCATTTTTGTTGTGTGCGAATATTTTTCGGTTCGTGATACAACGTTTCAATGTTACGAAATATATAGAGAAATTCCACGTACATTTAAAATCAGGCTATTTGCATCGTACTAATGCAGAAGCAGCAGTCGTAATTCATGCTTTGGACTGAGCATTTCTTCGTTTATGATTCTCGTCTTCCTCCCGCCCTCTGCCTCTAAGCGCGGGTCTTGCTTTAAACGCCCCCGAAATGCCGACCTGTGACACTCGAGTTGAGAGTCGGGGGGGGGGGAGGCGAAATGAAGCGGAGAGCTGGCGACGCAGCCGGGGCTCCGGAGCAGTGTGTCTGTCCCTGGGTGTGCTCTCGCGGCAGCGGGGGCGGGTCGAAAGGGCTTACGAGTGTCTTTTGACAGTTGAGCGCTATCTGGCGCGCGAAACGGGGAATCCCTTTTAGGATAATGCACAAAAAGCGGATCGCAGGGCGCATTTAGGGCCTTGGGTACGCCCTCCCCCCACCCCCACTCCTCCAGCCCGCCACGCTAGGGCGGCGGCATGCCCTTCATTAGCGCTTAAGCGACTAGGCGGGTAGGGGGGGGGGGGGGCGAGGCCCAGTAGCCCCGTTCCAGGCGGGAAGATACTGCGGCTGAAGACTCTAGTGCTTAAAACCCCGCATACGGCCCACGTGCTTCTGTTTAAGTCAAGCGCCCGTATGCGGCGCTTTCGTTTATAGTTGGAGGCGCTGATGGTGCAGCTAAATCACCCTTCCATAACCATTAGATCTGTGCATTATCTCTGTTTTGAAACAAACAATTCCGATGCATTAACGTTTACAGATGTCTAGTGTATAAGAATCCCACGTGATACCCATATATTAAATTGTTTACCCCTAGGAATTTAAAACACATTGCTTGGTAATACTTGGTCTTGATAAAGTCACTCTCTTAAAAGCAGAAGGGGGAGTTGGCAAGAATGAGTGTCGTTATATGCGAAGTGATATGAGGGTATGAGAATGAAATCCCATTACCTTCCAAGTCTTGGAGAATATAGTTACTTAGCCTATCTCTGTTGGCACTAGCGATTATATAGGAGAAGGCGCCCTCAGTGTAATGATGTAATCTGGAGAAGGTTGGACTTCTTTTCCGTAACTGAGCATCCGTGAGATTTAATATTCGAGTGCAATTTGTGTCGCTTAAAGATCCGTAGAAGTGAGCTGATGTTTGTTAATACTCAAATAAAAGTTGATTTATTTACAAAGATAATCGTATAATAAGAATTGTTACGATGTACCTCGCTCATAAGTAAATTGCATTGCTAACAGGCAACTTGATTATAGGAATTAATGTTGTATATATTTTTCATAAATACATAAGTAAAAATATTGTTCACAATCGTCAGTAGTACGCTTACAGCTTCATCGGAATCATAAAGAGTCACTTAAAGAATCACTGTTGTACCATGGACATGTCACGAATATGTTACTGTTAGTAATAGGAGGCGGCCGTGGTTGAACAGAGATATTAAGGGGGTTGAATGAACTACGTACATATAATTAATTTTTCAGCGTATTCTGAAGTCATTGCACGTAATTTCATTTGTGGAAACGTTTTATGAAAACACCACTTGTGCATTCAAACTTTCCATTGCTCTCGTCACGTTCCGAAACAATACATCTCCATTGTTAGCAAATATTTCCTTATGACTTGAAATTGATATTGACCCTTTAACAAGTAAAACGGTTTTATTTGGGTAAAATAGTTGTTTTTCGTATTGAAAGATAAATACAAAACATTCTAAGAACGTATTTGATTTGCGTTGAAGATTTTGTTTGGGCAGCCACAAGAAAAAGCGGTTGTGTTTACGGCGTATACGACATGCAAAAAATATCATATTTTTAGCACTAGTGCTACAAGTGAGATGATGCATGTTCAGATAAAAGAGTGGATGCAACAAGAAAACAAAAATACTTTCGTGTAACCACATCAGCTACTACGAAACTGAATGTAATATAGTACCTAATAAAGTGATTTGTATACTTGAAATAAATTAAAGTGAGTCAGTAAGGCTATCTAAAAATACGGTCTATCTACTTCGCGCTACAACCTTTCCTAGATGCAAAATACAATAATAATTTTACCACTCGTATCATAAATAACAATATTTTTGCTTCCTGCATTCAATATATTGTGCATTCCAGGTCATGCAGGATATTGTTCTTGAAGGCTCGTTATGACGATTCTCCCGCGGATTAAGAAGGCGAGTGGCAGGAGGCCGTGGCGCTGTGCGGAGGTGGGAGCAGGGGGCCGAGGGGGGGGTGCGCGCAGGGTAACGGCCCCGTGCGCCGGTCGAGCACCCGCACGCATACGCAGTCGGCACGCGTGCGCCGCACGTGGCATGCCCGCCGCGCCGTGCCGTGCCGTGCCGTGCCGTGCCGTGCCGCCCGTGCCGTCGCGTTGCCGCCAAATCGGTGGGGGCCGACCGCAAGGGCGCTTACGTATTTGGGCGACGCTCGTCTCGTCGAGAAAACGCGCTGCGTTGTTGCGCTGATCAGTTGGGTTTGATTCAAGTTTCCGGGCTCGTCAATCGCCAAGGTCATAGCTCCCAAAAGTGTAGTGCACGTTGTTATCGCGAGGTTGGGGGTGATCTTGTTCGCTGGATGGTGAGATTCGGCGCAGAGCTAGCGTGTATTTCCCTAATCAAGACTCTCCCACCAACGGGGCACCGCCCCACTGTATGCTTTTAAGCTCGCGGCTGGTCTCCTGACATGTGTGGTAGTCTAGTACATGTAAGTGCAAGTGTGTGTAAATAAGGAGTGAGGTTAGAACAAGGAGAAGGAGAAGGAAAGAAAGATCGCGCGTGGTCCGTTTGTGAGGGTACTGCTCTGGCATTTGCCTGTTTTTGATTGGTGAAACCACTGGAAACTATCGATCACAGCAGTCGGCCGCTACCGAACTTGTTTCAATTTTGGGATATTCAAAAAATAATTTCTGAATCTTAAACATGATTTTGTGAATTATGTCATTTATTATTAACGCGTTATCAACAAGTTACTATTTAATTATGTTATAAAATGTCTCATTTATACGCTTGCTTGCAGTCATACCGACTATACCAAACACCACACACTCTTTGGCGAATCAAGGGCGGATGGTTGCTATTCGCTATCTGAAACCCTCCTGTCTTAACATGACACAATTCCTAAAACCGCTTATTATCAGCGCAGCATCACCCAGATCCTTCAAAACATTTACAGTGGTGTTTTAATTGATCGTGTTAATTCAGTTGCAGCATTTCCCCTCCGCAAAAGCCTTCGTGGGCGGTTCTTACGAGCGTTTTTGCGAGTTTCGTGCGACTAGCGCCACGCTACAACGTTCCCTTCTGTCACGCACCTCTTATCAGCTGTTTCGTGGTGCTGGACGATGCCGTGTGGCGGTGCCGGGTAGCTGGAACGCTTATCTTCACCGGCAACCTTTCGCCTTAATTTCCTGCCGCGTTGTCCCTTCCCCCGGGCCCGCCTCGTCCTCCGTTGTGTAGCTCTTGATTAACTTTATATAGGCAATCAGCGAATTTACTCAGACATTTTTTTTTGTAAATAATTTATCTGGCCCACGAACGTGCGTTTGGAAGCGCTGAAATGCCTCGAAGAGCAGAGGGAAGATAAGTTTTAACGACTGGCGCAGTACAGGCGTTCCGTTGGCGTCCTGGTTCTGTTCTTTTTATCACGCAATGTGTCTTGCTGTTCGGAAAAGTTGGAATCGGGCACGGCTCTCGGATTGCTTTTTTATCCTTCGTTCTTTTTCTCGTGGCAAAGCTTGCATTGGTTTTCGTAGTTTCTTTCTAATGATTGAAGAGGGTTTGCAAAAATAAATTTCTGTCGGTTACAAGGTAATTACGTGATTGCACAAAATAGGATGATGTATTATAAAATTGAAGGTCTAAGTATCACATTGGGTTATCCCACATTTGTTTTGTGAAATTGAGTTATTAGCATTAAACATAACTTCAAATATTATTCTTTTTTGGAGTAATATGTTTGTTTTTTTAATCCAGTATGGGCGTATATGCAACGGTAGTGTGTTTAATAGTTTAAAAGAGTACTCAGTAATATAATGAAAATTGTAGTTAAACCCTCAATAACTTAAAACTAGGTCAGTGTGAGATACGCCCGTGTTCTACTGCGCCCTTCACACATGTATCACATGTGTGCCCTTAATTTAACTCTATCGCTTTTATAACTGTTATGCGAGGTCGGAGTGCTGCCTTAGAAAACTCCATAGTGCTGAGTTATTATCAAACTATACACATATTTTGAAATTAAAATCATTTATTTTAATCCTAATACGCGTTTATTTCAAAGAAAAAATGAATTTAAGGCAGAAATGTAAATTTCCAAACCTCAAACTGCCAATTCCGATATCTGATTCGGAGGTTCAGATTCCCTGCAAGAAATCTGTGCTTCGCAACTCCTTTCATGGAAGTCACGGTTGCCGTGTCTTTTCGGCCCAATTCCTAGAAGCTGCGTTCCGATTACTGCGTTGCCAGAGGAGCTTCCCTGTTCTGAGACGCCGCGTCATTGTCTCGCAGAACGCGTGCCCTGGCTCTCCAAGGGTCCCATTTCGTAACCGATTACTGCTCCAGGAAAGAATGCGGGAACATCCGGTTGTGGTCGCTACAATGCTGAGGGCTTAATAGAGCAGCGACTCGCGTGTGATATAAAACGAGGTACGCGTTCAACGTATGTTTACTTCACACAAAATGTTCGCTGAAATCACGAATGTCGTAACCTCAGCCACATTTCCTGGGATGATTTGCAAAAACAATTGTCACGTGGGAGAAAAATAAATAAATAAGTGGGAAACACAAAAGACAGAGACAGTGAAATTACTTTTTCGTGTGTAATCTCAAATTATTCCACACAAATATTAGAAATTGTTGCGCTTCAATAAATGTACTTAAAACAATGCATGATATAGCTGTCAGAAAAAAATGTGTAAGTTAATCACCAAATTGAAAGAAATCTGTTCATTTCCTTCCATTCTTCTGTTCTTTAAATAGTCTACCTTCTTTATTAAATAATTCATAAAAAATTTCGAAACTCAATAAACAACATTCTTTGTGTACGCAGAATTCAGCTACTTGAACCTCACATTATTGTTATATATCACAACACGACCCCTTCCAAATACCAGTTTGTATTGAAACATTGTTTTTGTGCGTTCAAACGATAACATTCCTATCTAATTGACCGTAGGAATTTTACACCTCGGTAAACGCGGTGCATTGTATTACGAGTATTTTGTGAGCATTAGGTTTCGTAATAAAAACAGTGACTTGGCGAGTCTGGCATCCTTCATTACGATTGCTCTCAGTCAGCCTATGAACTCAGGATCCTGTTCCCGTTCGTCCTTCCGTATGTCGGCTGCTCCGCCCCAACCCTGCGGACCCCTGCCGCGACCTCTACTCCTTGCGTGACCACTGGAATGCCCGCGCGTAACCCGACCGGCTCGGGCGGGCGCGGCGGTCAGGCTCTGTCCCCCACCTCCCGATGCTGCCCCCCTCCCCACCCCGCGGCTTCCCCGCCCCCACCGTCACCGCAGCGGGCTTCTTCGCGAAATTCCGACGCAACGCGTTCGTCACGCGCGAGCCGCCTGGGCTCGCGCCTATAAACGCCAGCAGCCGGCGCCCGTTAAAAACGGCCTTGTGGAACACCCGGAGCGCGAGCCCCCGACCGGGGCGAAGAGCAGACCCGGCGCGCCAGTTCTAGACTATGCGGTTCCATGTTCTCGATGAGTTAGGACGCGATAAAGTCGGGTCTTAAACAATCAGATTCACATCTAGACAATTCGTTACAGTGCGATTCTATGCGATACAGTCCGATTCTAGGCTATACAGTCCTATTCTGTGCGGTACAGTCCTATTCTATGCGGTGCAGTCCTGTTCTATGCGATACAGTCCGATTCGATGCGATACGATATCTCATAGCAGTTGAGTGACCAATTTGCAATGAGCGGTGTTTATAGAAGTTGTGTTACTAAGGTGACGTATAGCGTACTATGGTTCACGAGGTCTTCAATCTTAGTGATCATTTCAATAGAAAGAAAGGCCCCGTAATGAGTGCGTGTAAGGTGCAAAGATACTTTTAGTTTTTACATTAATGTTACCAAAATGTTGTAGGATGTCATATGCTGATGATACTTCTGTTCATTGTTTTTAACTTTGTGAGAATATAGTCAAGTGGTAGATTATCCAGTAAAATGGATATTTTAACTATGCTTAACTTGTGAATTCTATAAATAGCAAGCAAAGAAAATAAATGAGAACAGCGTGAAAAAATAAATATGAAAGTTGTGGCACGTATACATCGATATAAAATTATTTCTGAGTATAAGCAATTTATAGCAAGCTTTACTGCAGGAATACGTACCTATTCTAGAGAATACGACACACACGTAAACAGTGCATTCACATACTTTGCGTCAAGCAAGCATGCATCGGAGGGTAAAGGGCTTCAGCGATTTGTTTTCCTTCCATATTTTTTGTCTTTTTTTGTAACTTTGTTTTTCTTCGCCTGGTGTTCTTGAAGTCAAAAGATGCATTGATAAAGTTGTGTTATGTAACCTCCATACCATCTCCTCTGTGCCGACACTTTCTTGTGAGCAAAGTTTCTCGAATAAAGAAACGAAAATGCGGGCCAAGGTTTAGAAGAAACGGGGCGGTAACGTCTGAAATCAGGACGTTCCTTTGTTGTACACAATTTGCCTTGATCCCATTTTGTAAGTTATTTAATATCAAAACATTTCAGGTTTCTTTTACATGGTTACATAAAGTTGTTTGCCTAGTATTTTAACCGAAGTACATTGCAAAATTAACTTTCTATTTGATAAATGTATTCAGTATCAACTTGTGTTTATGGTAGACTTTTATTTATTTTTGTTTTGCTTTCTCTTTTCAGGTAAGTTGGTGTTGCCGCTTTACCGCTCTTGACTGTAACTTACGAAGTGTTAACGTTTGTGGTGAGTTAACTTCTATTCAATATCTTGAAACATAACTTTTCCAGCGAATTAACTGAGCCAATGGATTAAATCTTACCTCGTTCTATATTCATAGTTTTATAGAATTTTGGAATAAATATTGTTTTATTAACGATTTGCTCGTTTCGTGTGACGTGAGGCATATGTGATAACTGCATCTATGCTATTTACATGGTTGAAGAAGTCATGCACACATGACTCTCCAATGAGTAAGTATGAATGAGATATTAAAGTGTGAATGGTAGATGAAGAGAAGATGCTGGCGTTGGAGGCGCCTCACTAGTTTGCCGTGCATTACGTCGCAGTGAATTTCAGTGCTTGAGGTGCATGCTGTATCTCATAATTGGAATCATATCATAAAACGTTTATCTTAAAACGACAAGACAGCTTTTCTATCAAAATTGATAAGAACAAAGTGCCTCAAACTGACTCCCCAAAATACCTCGGACTCGCGCTAAAGTCTAGACAGACGGTTGAACAGAAGTTATCACTTTACAAGATAGAAATTAGATCTCGTAATAAAAATTTACATTGAGCAGGAGATCAACTATCCTAGAAAATAAATTACGCATCTACAGTTACTCTGAAACCAGTTTTAAAGATGTACCGCATAGAAAATGCCTTGGAGCCCAGAGTTTCTGTCGGAGAAGCGGAACCTCCCCTTCCTCCGGGCTCTGGGGGCGAGGCTCCCCTATGGTGGGGAGGTCTCAAGCAGGCTGTGGCTTCTTAGAACTATGCGAAGCGGACGAGTCAAAGCGTAGGCTTCTGCGGCCGGAACCTACGTGACTGCAGCTATGATTGCAGCTATCCGGGAGATGCCACTGGCAGATGGCCTAGGCTAAATGCATCTGTGGCTAGGGCGCGGCGTCTTCCGGACAATCACGTAGATACTATGCGACGGCGCACAGCAGTGGTATTTGCTAGGGTTCTTCAAGCTAATGTCCAAAAAGTCTCTATTAAGAAACTATTACGAAACTTAAAGTACATTTTAAGTATACTATAGAATCGATATCCCTAAAATCAAGTTATCGACCAACACCACATCTTCCCAAACGTCTTGAAATTTAGTAAATTGCTAATAGACGTAATAAATTCACAATGCACGATTAGGAAGAGTTAGCGAAAGATCAAACATTTCCATTGTCTCTTAGAGTTAAAGTTCAGTTAGCGCAAGGGCAGAAGCTCGAAAGTGATACACGCAAAGGAGCTTGACGCTGTGCGAAACTCTGATATCACTTTCAACGACACAGAAGAAGTCCCAACGGCAGGGCCTGCCCAGGGGCAGGCCCTGCCGTTGGGACTTCCCCAGTGGCAGCCGTTGGGACCCCTGCCCAGGGGCAGCCGTTGGTTATGATAGCGGTACAGCTGCCAATCAAACGTTTAACCCAGGTTCCTCCTTTTAATAAACGTTTCACCTACTGCATCATCCGTGACGTGGCGACGCCCAAGTATCAGATAGTTTACACCTGGCTGTGCGCCCGCTCTTCGGGAAACGCAATTCATCGGAGGGTCGTCAATGGCGCCATCGCGCGCGAAGGCAGAGCAGCTCATTTCTCAGGCGGCCGTGGGCGGCACGTCGCGGGGGCAACTGGGCGACAGAGCGACAGAGCGCACAAAGCACGTCACCAGGCGCAGGCAGCCGCACAAAAGCGCGCGCCGCCCTCCGATACACGCGCGCGACGCCGCGGGGCGCAGCGGGAGCGGCGTCGGGCGGCGCAGTGGTGGCAAGGAGCGAGGAAGTGGAGGGCCGGGGTGGGTAGACGCAGCGCGGGAAAGGCGAGGTACAGGGGGAACGGGGAAGATGCGGGCGGGGAACGGATCGGGAAAGGGCGAAGAGGGATAGAGCAGAAATGGGCGGGGGAAGTGTGGATATTGGGTGGTGTTGGTGAATGTAGTGGGCAAAGGACGAGGTAGGGGAGTGTAGCGAGGAAACGGCGCCGCGTGGAGCAGCGGTGTGGGAAAGAGGCGGGAAGGGGGCGGGGCAAGTACAGTGACAACGGACTGAGAAGACTGGGAAATGGGGGAAAGAAAATCCGGGACGGGAAAGGGCTGAGAGAAAAAGAACGGTGAGAGGAAGAGGCGAGGAAGAGAGGTGCTGATATTGTGCTGTAAAGTAAGGAAGGGCGAAGCGGAACACGGGCGTGGATAGGCCTAGGACTAGGCAACGAGGACTGGCGGGGCCTTAAGAGAGGAGCAAGGAACTGCGGGGCGAAATGGGTAGAAGCAAAGAAAGGCCGGGGCAAGTAGGAGAGGAATGGGATAGAACAGAGCTGGAAATGGATCGAGAAAAGGCCGGGAGGGGTGGGTGAGATAAGGCAAGCGAAATGTGGGAAAGGGAAGTGATGGAGAAATGTAGTGGGGAGAGGATGCGGTGAGGGGGAGTGATGGTGGGATAAAGGAATGTGGTGTTAAAATGGCAGGGAGGGAAAGGTCGAGAATGGGTGGGGGCGGAGCAGGGAAGAATGTGAGAAATGACCGGGTTGGGTGATAAGGTGCAGAGTGGCAAAGAGGTGGGGTAAGATAGAGCGGAGTGGTGAAGGTGCCGTACGATGAATGGGCGGAGCGAAAAATAGGCTGGACGTGGAGTAGATGGAACGGAGAATGGTAGGAGCGAGGAATTGGTGGGACGAAGAATGCGCGAAGCGGGGAACTGATGGGACGGAAATGGATGAAGCGGGGAATTAATGGGCGAGAATGGGCGACACCGGTGAATTGTCAGGACGGGAGAGAACCGGGAGCGTGCACTTGGACTGGGCGAGGAGGGCGGGGCAGAGAGGCAGACGAAACCTGACTACGCGGCATGACACGGCGCAGCGATGCGACGCGCGGGATCGAACCGGTGCGCCGCGCGACGGATGGGAGCGGGCCCGGGGAAAGGGGGGGTGGGGTGCGGCGCCACAAAGGCCTGCGTCGGCGGCGCCCCGCCTGTGTTCGCGTGAACGTCTTGCCAGATTACGCGCGTTTATTGTGTGAAAGGGCCCAGCCTGCAAATGTAGAACGGGCCGGTGTAAGCGGTGCTATCTCTCTCCGCAAGCCTTGGAAGTGTCTGCAGATCGGAGAGGTGGTACAGTTCATTCCGGTGACTACCCAGAATAACGGGCTTGGTGATAAAAGGTACGGCAATCTCTAGACTGACATTTAGGTTATCACGTGACAGCCGGGAAATTACAACAAAGAGAACATTGAACAGGAGTACATTGGGAAAAATGAAGTCAGCACTATCGCAGCTCGCTTGGAATACTCCTAACCTGGTTTTCAGGTTGCCAGTTGAATACCTTAACAGAATGTGGCCTTCGAAGTCATTTAAAGTCATTCTTCAACCTTTTTGTAACTCAATAAAGGGAATGATCTATAATGTTTTCACACCTTTTCGGAACTCTGAGATCTGTTGGTTAGTCTTATTCATTGCAGTTCTATTTACATCGACATAATAGGACGAGTGAGAGTGCACTGAATATGAATGAGATATATCTCGATTACGAAACGTCCGAAACCAAAAGCAGAATGAGGAATTGCATTGGTGGGCGCTACCTGTCAGCGCTTGCCTTTTGCGACGCAACCCTCGTGCTCTGCGACTCACGCAGAGTGACGAGATAGATATTCTGGTTTCTGTTCTCCACAAAATGAGAGGCATCCCGAGATGAGCTGGCTGCGCGAGGCCAGTAAAAATTCCTGGTATTAATTGGGGCAAATTGTACCCACTTAGCGTGGAATAACAATCTAGCACTAGTATGATGTCGTAGAAAGAGCCATTGTAGTTCGCCAATTACTGTGCCTATTATACACTTCATTATACGAAGGTGATACATAGCACGTTGAGAATCGTCATATTACACAGATTATTTTTTATTAAAGGTTGATATATTTCGATTTTATTTGAGACTGCAATGAAAATGAAAAGCATACCTTCCGTAATATTCGGTATTTTTTCACTTCGCAGTTTGGACGAGCGTGGGCTGACTAAAAACGAGATTCTTTTTATGTTTCTTGTTGAAAAATAAATTCAAAAATGTTAAGTTTGTTGATCACTTTCTGAATCCACGTACAGTTGAATAAGGTAAATGCATGAGCCCATTCATTGCGATTACCGGCCTAGTTTAGATAAGAACCCACATTTTCGAAGTATCTGCATCTACTCTGACCAGATGGTCTATTTTTCGAGCCCTGGTAAGAGCGAGTTTTTGACCGCAGCAACATAGCTAGATAGAATTCAAGCCGCCGACTGCTCTGGTCGATTGTTTTACATAGTGTCTGCGATAAGTACCATGCGAATGCCGCAGCAATATCCCCAACAAATGGTCTATGGACCGCGCGCGGCCTTTCCTTCCTCTTCCTTCTCATATCCTCTCCCCTTACTCATTCACACACTTGCCACATTACCTCACATGTTGAGAGACCGGTCGTAAGCCTAAAGTTTGTTCTGGCTGGGGGTACCCCGCGGCGGGGAAATTTCTGGAGGGGGAAATCGCCCGCAAGTCGACGTATAAATCGGCGCCATCACCTTACAGCGGAGGAGAAACACCGCCACCTCTCGCGATAAAGCATTCACTACATTAACGGGACTAGGGACCATAGAAGATGACGTGCCCTAAAACATCAATCCAGTAAATCAATTCGTCAAACCATCCGTCAAACCATCCGTCAAACCATCCGTCAATCAATCCGTGGATCGATCAATCCGTGGATCGATCAATCCATGGATCGATCAATCCGTGGATCGATCGATCAATGCGCCGATCGATCAATCCATCCATCAAACTTCTCGCCCTTACACCGATATTAGAGGAAAGGAATCTGGCTTCTATCTGGGTCTGACGCTGCAGCGAAGTGGTAGGAGTACTCTTCTGCCGTGGAAGAAGTGCGAAGTAACACGGGGAGGGGGGGGCGAGGTGCAAGCGCCCGAGGGAGTCGAAGTGCGTGCGGAGGGCGCAGGTGCGCCGGCGAAGCTGTCGGCCTCTGGCGGCGGGGGGCGTGGCCGGCGCGGAGGCAGCTGCTGCTCTTCGCCAACTTCGGAGCTCCCCGTTCAATTACTGAACCTCCCGCCGCGCCGCAGTTCGCTCGCCTTTTCTCCTCTTTTGTGTTCTTTCGACCGCTTTCGCGTTTTCAGGTGTTCTTGTGCTTAGGGTGGGACTCAAGAACGAACTGTACGTATTGTACTCAACGAACGAACGTATTGTACTCAAGAAGGAACGTTTTCGGAGCACCCATGATACGTTTTTTCAGCACTGTTACATGGAAACTAACACTTACCTTCAATGGTTTTTAATTGAAAAGTGATCACTGACATCTTCCGTCACTGTCCTCTCCTTTCACTATCCTCGCCTTCAATTTCCTCTTAAGGATTCAGATTGCAATTTTACTTCAGAATCTCTTCAATTTCGTGAACTAGTCCGAAATCTTCAAGGAAAACTGATGAACTGAAATTATTTCGGCGATGACTAGAGTTAGTGCTCTCTCTTTAATTATATTTTACACGAAACATTCATGATTTTTAAAGTCCCAATTTTCGTCTCCTGCTCACGAGTTCCGGAACCCAATCCCGAATGCTTTCTCCACTTACGTATAATGAACATCCAGCATCTTAGCGACTCAGCGGAGTTGCGTGCTTGTAAATGTAGGTGAAATTCGGCCAGGAAAGCAGCAGTCAGAAACTTAATATGGTATCCAAGGCGAATATATATATATATATATATATATATATATATATATATATATATATATATATATATATATATATATATATAATATGAGGACAAATCGCATTTCTGATTACTAAAAACGTACTCGCAGTATTCCTAATTTATTTCGTTTTTAGTTACTATTTTTTTACATAATTACAATATTACCATAACTAGTAAGTATGTTTTCTTCGGAATGTATGAGTCCTTCTCCATTTTACCTTTCCTTGCCTCTTAAATTTGTGAAACTGCTGTGGAAGCCCGTCACAAAGCAAACAGAACTCAATGACCATAACCCAGACAAGGAGAAGTTGGAGTGTTATCGAAGGAATCGACTCCAATCGACTCAAGGGCGACGACCTCCTTTCGTGTGTTTCGTCGCGTTGGCCAATCGCAGATACTCATCGACATGGCGAGGGTCTTGGCGAGTCGTGGAAACATGACTGCCTGCGATTTATATCTGTTACATGAAGGTGTGAGTTGCATGAACGACACAAATTGCTCAGTGAACGTCATTCGGAATGAGTTACGAGGCGAGGCAATTGTAACAGGATCTGGTATTATTATTATTATAGAGTTGTAAAGTAAATAAAGGAGCGTTGTTCGCAAGCACCGAAGTCTTCCAGGTCCAGCGCTCGTAAATTGAAGTGGTCTGTGGAGAGTGCTGCAATGTTTCGCGCATATGCCAATCATTCTTTAGTTTTAATCGGAGGACATTTGCATCTCGTTTACGATCTCGGACGACGAAACCGGAGCGAAGCGATCAGCAATGGTCACCGACTGGGACTGCGCGAGCAACGTGTCTCTTTATTTTGAAGCTCGCATCCGTCACCGTCATCTCGTGCGATTCTGTCAAGCATCGCCTTCAAGATTATTAGCAGCTGTCAGCGGTCCCGCTACCACTCGTCGTGGATAATTGACGTGCGCGGTACGATCCGAAGGACCACCTCCTTCAGCACACACAGTGGGACAGACTGCGTGAAGATGTGGCCGAAATGGATGATGGGTCAAGAAGTAATTCTGAATCACATCTGACCAACGTCGTACCTCTCTTGGTGAATAAAATTTGTTGCTCGGCTAGAAAAAGTGTTGTTTTGAAACGGACAAGTATGCAACTTAGTTTAATGTTGATTTGGGGTATTTGTTTTCACTATGCTTCGTAGTGTTCACCATTAGGACTATAAGAAAACGATACGAATCTTAGATTGTTTCTTAAATATTTTTTAGAATACAGTTTAAATTTCACAATTCAAAAGTACCATCTGATGTGATAAATGTAAGTATTTTTGTGTGTCCGTCAACCGCCTCCCTCTCCGTCCTTCCAGGCCCCCGCCCTTCCAGGCTCCCGCCCTTCCAGGCCCCCGTCCTTCCAGGCCCCCGTCCTTCCAGGCCCCCGTCCTTCCAGGCCCCCGTCCTTCCAGGCGCTCGTCATACCAGGCGCCCATCCTACCAGGTCACTATCCTAACATGCCGCTGCCCTACCAGGCACCCATCCTACCAAGCCCCCGTTCTACGAACACTAAGACCCCGTCCTACCAGGCCTCCGCCCTACGAATGCCCGAACAACCGCGATCCGTTATTCCAGAACCTCCCGACCTCCCCTTCCTCGCCCCTCGCACACCCTATCTTCACTTCTGAACTCCCCGCTGCGCTCCGCTCCGAGCCCCGTCCCGGGCGCCCCACCCAGCCATGCTCTCACGCCTCGCCCGGAGTGCAGATCTCCGGATCCGCGCCGGGGTTCGTTTCAAAGGGAGCGCCTGCCCGCCGCTTTCGTCTGTCTGCGCCGCCTGCATTCCGCGTTGCGCCCACCCGTACCCTTGACACGTCCGAGTGAGCCACTACAAGCCTCGTAATTTTTTGCCTTCTTAATTTGCTTAAGTTGAGGAGTCCTGAAATTAAAAGTACGTATCTTGAAATACCTACAAGTCCGAACTAGGATTAAGAATTTTTATTTTTGTACAGATACGTTATTGCTTGCTATTGTCTTCGATACTCAGGTCGGTATACACTACACAACGTTTCTTGATTGAGAGGGTCGTGGTTGAGAGGGTTATATGAAAACAGTGTAATGATGCTCTCTTATGAAGGGAGTTTTGGGAGAAAAATGTGAAAAGAAAACCTGAATCAGGTTAACTACTAGTTCATTAGTGAATATGAATCATTATAATTATTTAAGAAATGAAATCTTGTACATACCACGGGCATTGACTCTTTATAATGATCGAACTTTTTGTCACCGCACGATCATTAGAACTCTTATAGCGCCCTTGGTGCATAAATAACTGTTCTTAATACGTGTTTTAAAACCTTGTTTTACGACATTTCGCCTTTATTTTTGTTCGAACTGGCCTTCATTATAATCAAATATTGCTCTTTGAATTACATGCATTTTGTATACTCTGCCAGAAAAAAAAAAATCGGCGTAATGATGAATTTTAGTGAAAGAAGAGTCCTAACGACAAAGTAAACAGCAAATTCGCATTTACTGGGTGGAAATTCTAAAAAATTATCATCATTTGCATACGTTCTGGGAATATTGCGGCGTCGTATGACACATCAACGTTCGGCTCCAGCGCCGACGTGACGCGCCTTGCCGACCTCCCACTTATATTAACATCAGCCCCCGTTCGCCGATTACCCACAATGCACGGCATTCGTAAACAAGGGACGGGGGTGCGTGTTAACGGCTGGAGGCCCGCGGAAGAGGAGGGCCGGGGCGAGAGGGTAAGTCGAAAATAAACGAGGCGGAGCTCGTTATTTTTAAGTTACGCGGCAGTTAGAAGTGAATTCTGCCTTGCCCTGCCCTGCGCCCGGCACGGCGTTCCTTATGGCCCGTAAATAAACGATGAATTACTTGTTGGTCAGTGCGGTCTTACGACAATACGAAACCTGGGCGCTGATAGCAAAGCAAGGAGTCGAGACACATTGTGTTGTAAGATTTAAGATGGTTCTTAACATAAAGAACCATTCGAAAAATGGTTCGAAAAATTAGTGATCTATATTTTATATGAAGTCTTAATTTTTTTTAAATGATCGCCCATTTTCAGTCGTTACTTCTGCTGTAAATGTATTACAATGTGCATTAACGCATTAATTTAATCGTTTTGTTGAAATTATTAAATGATTTTAAATATCTTCGTTTGCGTACGACAATCAACTTACTTAATAAACTAATTTTTATTTTCGTTGAACCGAAATTTTTTAACGTCGAGTGCATCCATTGGATTGAATTATGTTTCCATAAATGGTAGGCTTCGTCCTTAGTACGAGAATTATTTATGCCCGATCTGAATTCACACAATTCCTGATTTGCGTTGCATTCATTGATGTGTTCATATTTAAATGAATGGTTGTACATCCAATTATTGCTGGTCTGATTGCCAACGATCCATGGACGAGTCTCTCCCATTTTGACCCAACATTATGCCAACAATGAGGTGTCACCTGAATTCAGTGATCTGCAACCTCGACATCTGTAATGGGATCGGAGAGTCAGCCATGTTTAGTAATTTCTGGTTACAAAATGGCGGAATCTGCCATCTGCATCTGTAATTTAGGGGCCTTCCCCCCTAAATTACTCTACTTAATACGTATTTGGACAAATTTTTCTTGACAGTCCTAGTATTCTTTTCATGAAAGTATTTTCATTTACTCTTGTTTCATTACGAACACTTGAGGAATATGAAAAAAATATTTATACATATATATTTTATTAACGTTTCTAATAAATGATTGTATAACAAGGGTAAATTTGAATAAATAAATTACACCTAAATGATTAGTAAAGACTGTAAAGACTTAGTACGTGCTGCTTTCTCAGTTAGTTCTGTTTCCGAAGTTGCATTTTTTACGGAAATTTATTTAGGTATTCTTCGCCCAGAATTCCGTCTTTTTCCCGAAAAAAATGTAGTCTACAACATTTCCAACGCAATAATCTCCGATTCGATTTAAATATACATTGGTTTTAATAACTATTACAATGCCAACTGTTTTCTAAATTAAACATAACTTTGAATTGTCCAAAGTCGAATTAACTAGTGTGCACTGTTGTTTCAAATTTAATTCTAATTACTTTCATCCCCACCGTCCAATTACGCTGCGTGTCGTGATTATAATCAACCCGGCTATCGGCTGGAGCCCGCCCGAATGAATTCTCCATTGAAGCCCGTTCTGCCGATAGCTCTGCCGCGCCACCGGACCGATTGGTTGCCCGGCGCGCCGCGCGGAAGCGCTGGCGTCGGGTCGCGCCCGCGTGGCGGCTGGCGTTTCGGGAAACCCGAGCGACCGGCGCAAATTTGCGCAGCGCCCGTTCAGTTGAAATCACTGCGCGCGAGCGCGTCGCCGGAGAAGAGCGGCGGGGGCCCCCTGAGAGTAAACAGCCGGGCAGCGAGCGAACGAGAACCCGACGGGTAACGCTGCTCTCACGGTGGCAATAGAATCCCTAGATACGCAGAGGAACGCATTTCTGTGGCACCGCAGATTCCGCCATTTTGTAACCAGTTGTAAGGACAGATTGAAATTGCTGAAAGCAAATACTACTGCCATTACATAGCTTATTTACGGGCCATAAGGAACGTCGTGCCGGGCGCAAATGCTGTTCCATTGCATTAGTCCTCTGACCAGGAACTCTGTTTCGAGTCCCGGCGGTGGCAAATTTTCGACATTTGCTACACAACTGGGTCGGATTCAGCCGTAGTCTGGAAGAACATTCAAGCGGTCCACTGATCTGTAAACTTGTGTGGTTTAAAATCATCAAGGAATACCATGTGAATTCGGAAGCAGTTCAGGATTGCGGACCGCGCGCGGTCTTCCCTTCCCCTTCCATGTCCTGTGCTGTCTGCTCACTCGCACACAGTTACATGCACTCCACTGCCACATATCTCAGGAGAGCATTCGGGAACTTGGGAGCTTGTGTGGAGATGGGGCGGTACCTCGCTGGTGGAGAACCTCGCCAGCCGATGTGTCGGTTGGAGGTGGATCTCCTTTCCCAGCAGGAGAGGAACAGCGACACGTCCTGGAATACATGGAGGAAGAAGGAACCTCTTTAACCAAGTCGGGAAAGAAATGAACGTCTTGCAAGGCGATGACATTGCAAGCGATAGTGATGAAGCCATTTACAAATGAGCTAACTGTAAACGAAGGCACTGACAAAATGAGTGCTTGGACAGTTATATTGCCAGCAGTGGCCAAGCAGTAGCTGTCAGAGCGGGCTCTTCTTATAGTAATCTCTTTATAACATGCAATATATGTACGGATCTTTTGACCATAGTAGTTCGCGGTAATGCACAATAATCAGTCAATATATGTATCAAATAAATTTTCAGGGGTGTTTCAATTATCTTATTTGACACCATATTCAACCCAATCAAACCAAATCCGCCCGTGAGCGCTGGTGTGCCAGTAGCCCCAGTAGCATCCCGCGCATCGCGTGGGCGTCGCCACGGCCCGACGAGCGCGCTCGCCCCCACGCGGTGAGGCGCCTCGTCCTCCGCCCGCGCGCCGGCTGATTCACCGACTGGCCGCGCGGCGCCGCGCGGGTGCCCCGCCTCCATCGTCCCCCGAGAGCCGGCTCTCCCACGCGGCCCCCGACACCTCCGCGGCCCCGGCGGGGTGGGTCGGCGCGCTACACGCGTGATGCCGTCTTCACGGGTGCTCCCGTAGCTTTCCGTCATGCCGCGTTGGCCTGTTATTGTGTTTCTTGCTGGGTCTGTGAAATGGTTTATTTCGGATAATTTCACGGTGCATTTTATGATTCGTGAATAATAAAATTAATTTTTTTATACGTTTGCGTTTTAAGGACTTCTGTTAGTTTTCTAACTTACAGAAGTCTTTAAAGCACAAACGTATGAAAAATAAATTTTCAGGTTCATGTGTAAAACGTGGATAGGAAGAGAACATTTCTGCTTTAAGGGGTTGAAATGGGCCGGGGGACAACTATGCTCCATAATTTAACCCAGTAATTTGAGAACCACAGCACACCGACAGCTGATGAAAGTGTACGAACATTTTAATATCACAAAAATTATAAATTTGATGGTAACCATCTTCTTGATTCTCGAGCTCTTTTACATAAATTGTTATGGACATTTCATGTAAAATCATGTACTATCAGGTAAGTCTACTCAACGTTCAAGGATTGAATATTGTGCCGAACACGTTTGTAAAACGTTCCTTTATTTAAAACCTCCTCTTGTCGGTTGTATAATAAATTACGGTCCGAATTTATTCATATTAAATGTTTTTACAATATTCTTATATAGTAATTGATTAGCTTGTGTCCATTACTCATAGTTAGAACTCTTCCGGTCCAGTAATCGAAACAAATACAGTGTCATTTGACTCGATCTTCTGATAGGGAGAACTTATTTGTTTGTTTGCTTTAAGCAACGAAAACGCGTAATATATAACTTCAGGCACTGGATAGACGATTACATTCCTCTCGACAATACACAGTTTGTTGTTTGGTATAATTCGTAGCCGACTTTCTGTAGGATTTCCGGAAGAAACGCAGAAGTATACGTATTTTCTATGCATTCAATGCACTTAGTAGTACATTGGTAAAAGGCTATGTTTACTCTCTTTCTGGTATTTACATTTCGTTACGATGTGATTCATCGGATTAACGATAATTAAACTCAATTTTATAATGAAGCACAAGTGTATACAAGTATTTTAATCGATACTCGTAACTTTCAATGTCCGTAAATGGACGACCTGGGCAAATATAATTTGATCAAAATGTATCTTCATTACGCACTTGCAAAGGAGCAAACTTTTTAATGTGACAATATCCGCCACTCTAAACCAATTTCGTAAAGAAAATCATCTGTAGTTTGTGCCTCCGCCAACGAACCATGCGAACCATTTTCTGAAACTATTAGATACGCTCATTTAATACGCGCTCCCGACAGTTACAGGTCAAATGCTAAGGCCGCAACTAGCATAGCGTAATGGCATAAAAGCGCTTTGATCTGATTATCCCGCGACCGCAAATTGCCGCGAACCTCGCGCGTCGCACGTAACGAGGAAGGAGCAGAGGACGTAACGGGGAGCGGGTGCCAGGACGAGGTGCGAGCGCTTGCATCAGCGCCCAGCCCGTTTGCCCGCGCCGCGCCGCGCCGCGCCGCGCCGCCCCGCCCCGCCCCGCCTCGCCCCGCCTCGCCCTGCCCCGCCCCGCCCCGCTCTGCCCCGCCCCGCCCCGCCCCTTGCCGCCCGCGCCGCCCCGCCCCGCGCCGCGCCGCCCCGCGCCTTGAACCCCGGGGCGGAGGCGGGGGCGGCCGAGCGTGGGCAACCTGGTTTAGTTCCCCAATTAGGGGTTGCGGCGCCCGGCGCCCCTGGGGGCGCCCTGGCCCACGAGCGCCGCGCCCGGCTCCTACCCCTTCATCTGACCCTGCGACTGCCCGTGCCCCCTGCTCATTGACGTGTCCCTCCTCTTGACCATTGCTCTGCCCCACCACCGCCCCCGCCCCCGCCCTGTCCATTCTACTGCCCATGCCTTTTCTACTGTCCCTGCCCCTTCCACTGCCCCGTCCCTTACCATGCGTCTCCCTGTTCATTGTTTTTCGTTTGTTGAACTAAGAACCCCAAATCTTTTTTACTTATTTGCAATTTAGAAAAAGATTTAAAAATAATACTACGCAGCCTGCACGTGGAAGATGTCTATGCTTTAGCTATATACCCAGGAACTAGAGAAAAACAAAACCAAGAAAACATATCGATTTTTTCTGAAAATGTAAATATTTGCTCATCTTATTCCGCCTATGTCATATTACGCCTATCGACTAAATGATAATACTACTTCTGACACTACTGACTTCATGCGGCATCAAGGTTCCAAGGAAGGCTTCTTGCCATTAAATATTTGCTACTTATGTATGGTGTTATGAAAGAGCAACTTCTTCCATATTCTTCTTGAGAAATAACCGTTGCCCTGTATACGTTATTGCAATAATGTACATTATTGCAATATTTGTGAAGCCGTTTTGTAAAAATATTTAATTTATTTTATTATATTTAGTATTATATTAACTATTACACATAGTATTTTATTGTTTCTGTTTGGCAGTATGCGTGCTATTTTTTTGATGTTTTTCTTCAGCTTCATTTTCTGTTGCAGTTCAGTAGTCAGATATTGTTAAGATTTAATTTATCGATAATTTGTATATTTTATATTACTTAATATTACTTCCGTGGTAAACATTAAAAGTTTTATAAAAAGGGATATTAAAAAAAATAGAATATACGGGGAGTAAAATTTATTTATTGACGGTACCTAGTGCTGTTCGCTTTCTCCGCCCCCTCCCCATTCACTGTATCGACGTAGCTCTTTAGAAGGCCATCCATTTCTCCTCCCTCTTGACTCTTTTCGTCTCCTTCTTCATTATTCCGTTGCGTATCATGTTTCATCATCTTCTGTTCAGTCTTCTACTGTTCCTTTTCTCTCCCTCGGCTTCTACTTCAGAATATGCTTTGGTATTAGAATGTTTTCCATTCTTTGGTCGTGTCTCCCAGCTTTTCTGTCTACGTCAGTTTTTACATTTAGATTACGTATAAATTAGTGCGAATTTCATTCTGTCTCTCCTAGTGACGCCGATGCTGCACCTTTAAAAATTTCATATCGATCGTACTTATTTTTGTATCCATAGTCCAGATTTCCAAACTTTTGCACGATCCCGACCGCCATTATTCTCGCTCTCTATCTTACTTTTGTCTTCTTCACATCACACCTTTTTTGTCGCACATTTTTTTGTCTCTTTGATGGTCCGCTCACGTATTCTAATTAATAACCAATTGTTAAAGATTCCTGTTGGTACGCTACGCCTGTCAGTGCTTTTATCTCGTCCCGGACAAGACCAGCATCACAACAATAGACAACTCTTTGCCTTTCATTACTACACGCTTACGTAATTCGGGATAGCAAACTTATTAGCGCGATAAACTATCTTATTAATTATCAATGTATCAGTGCCACAGTCAAGACTAAATGCATAAATGAATGAAAAAAATGATTGGCCAATTAACTGGACAGCAAGGAAGGAAAGTAACTTTCACGTGTCAAGCCTGTCAAGTGTCAACGCTTTACAGTTTCTATTGCCCTCACTTTTAGACTTGTACGTAGCACTAGCGTAAGGTGATGTGAACATGACACTGAGAACTGAAATCTGTGGGTAATTCTTTGGGAAACATTCACATCTTCTAATTCGGACAGTTCTAAAAATGTTAAACGATTTATTTTTGCTTTAATCATGGGTAGTTTGGGCTAATAACATTGTTTTTAGGATTTGAGAGCATTTGACATTTGATCAGCTGGAAGATGTTTATCCAATCGGGAGCTTCTTTTCGACTGGATTGGATGATCGTGTCCCAATGCATTTGCATTTTATTCGGAGAAAAATGTCTTTACACAATTCGAATTTTTAAAAAAATCTATTCGTCCCACGTATAATCTATTTATTGCCCTTTTCACATCTTCTCTCCCCCCTTCCCTCCGGCCCCCTGCTCTTCGCAAACTTCACCCTGTTGTCCTCTCACCTTTCCTCCTCTCCTCCTCCACTTGAGCTCCTGCCACGCGCCAAGACACGCCACGCCTCACCTCACCTCAGCTCAGCTCTCCGCTCCGCGCCACGCCGCTCGGCGCTTGGCGTGCCCGGGCGTCGTAAGAGAAGTAATTTAAAACCGCCTTCCCTCGACACAAAGGTGTATTAAGCCCTCCATTAGTGTGTTGTATTAGCGTCATGGAAATGGGCGCCGGAGACTTGCGTTACAATGGAAAGTGCGCGGGAGCGGGCTGGGCTGGGCCGCTGGAACCGGGTGGGAGAGCGAGAGAGAGAGAGAGAGAGGGGGGAGCGAAAGAGGGAGGGCAGGAGAGAATGGGGAGATGGAGAGGGAAGAGAGGGAGAGAGGGAATGGAGAGGGAGAGAGGGAATGGAGAGGGAGAGAGGGAATGGAGAGGGAGAGAGGGAATGGAGAGGGAGAGAGGGAATGGAGAGGGAGAGAGGGAATGAGGAGAGGGAGAGAGGGAATGAGGAGAGGGAGAGAGGGAATGGGGAGAGGGAGAGAGGGAATGGGGAGAGGGAATGGGAGAGAGGGAATGGGAGAGAGGGAATGGGAGAGAGGGAATGGGAGAGAGGGAATGGGAGAGAGGGAATGGGAGAGAGGGAATGGGAGAGAGGGAATGGGGGAGAGGGAATGGGGGCGAGGGAATGGGAGAGAGGGAATGGGAGAGAGGGAGAGGGAGATGGGGAGAGAGTGGGAGGTGGAGGAGGCGGTGGGCTGTGGGATGAAGGATGGGCGGGCTGCGAAGTGAAAATCCTTTGAGAGGATACGTGAGAATTGTTCTAGGGAAAGGCAACAAAGCAAAGTGGCCACAAGAAGCCCGTACGTGTGAGAGAGTGCCAGAAAAAGCTCATGCAAATGCTATACGTAGAGTAGTGGAAAGTTGAATAAAAGGAATTAATCTGGCGTAAAAGTGTCATTCTAGGATGTTTTTCTTGTTTTACAAATAGTTGAACAAAATTCGATATCAACAAGAAAGATCTTTTCAGAATCTTTCTTAATCTTCTGTTCTTCACGCTCAATTTCCAGAAACGTATCACACAACAGATAATATGTATTTGTTTTCCCAGGACTACATTCTTCAATACATATAAGCAGTTTTAATGTCGTTGTAATTCTAACAGCATCCCGGTGTTGATGCCGATACGTTAACATCGAACTGAAAGTGTGGATACCAATCTCCCAATGTCGAAAACTCATCTTCCCGTGCTTCAAGTACGAAACTCCTTCCTTTCTCCGCTCCGTTGTGCCAGTCACGCACAGCAAAGGAGATTGAGGGGGCGGGGCTGGACTTTGCGGGCGAGGTGACGAGTTGCGGCAGGGCGGCGGTGAGTGGCGTGGGAGCACGGCTGGACTGGGCGGCGGCGGTCCCGGGCAGCTCAAGGCAGGGTAGGGCTGGGCGGGGAGGGCAGCCTAAGGGGGGGGGGTAGGGCTTTGCAGCCGAAAGCGTAGTAGGGTGGGACGCGGCAGTGCAGGACAGCCCAAGGTGGGGTTGGACTGGGCAGGCCAGGGCATCCCAGGGGCGGGACAGGGCAGCTTAAGGCGGACGGGTGTGGCGGAGCAGGACAGTGGGAGAAAAAGGGGAGGGCGCCTGAGGCGGGGTTGGGCGGGCTGAGCAGTGCGATGCTGTGCTGGGAAAGCGGAGTTAGGTTGGGCGTAGCGAAAGAGGCAGGGCAGCACAAGGCGACGGACAACAGGGGAACGCATGACGAGGTTGGGCGGGACGAGCAACCCGAGTTTTGCTGTTCAAAACGGGAGTTGGGTTGGGCGAGTCTGGGAGAGGGACAGGGCAACAGGACGACGGGTTGGGCGTGGTGTGGCGCGGGGAGGTGCCTCAGCAGAGCGGCGAGTGAGGGAGCTTCGCGAGGTGGCTCGGGGCGATGGAGCGTGGGCGGAAATCGGGCGCGCGTATTTCGGGCGGCGCCGCCAGCTGCAGCGCACGTCCGCAGCCGCTCGCCCGGAGTTGCACTAGCGCTCGCCCGGAGCCGCTCGGCGCAGCGCCTATGGCGACGGCGGCGCACACAAACTGCCCCCGCCCCCGCCAGCGCCACCGCCGCGCCGCGTGGGGCGTTTAGCCGGCTGATACGTCCGTGTTGGCGGAGGGCGGGGCTTGTGATTTTGGGGTTGAACAGTGATCCTGAGGTGTTTGCCCGAGGAAATTTAATTATTATGAGAACGCGCTGGGAAGAATGGTTTGGGGGGAAAATATTATATCAGCGATTGTCAGTGCGTCAAGGTTGAATGTGTTATATGGGCGATGCTTTCGAGTTGGCGGAGGGTGGGTGGGGGGGTGAGATGCGTAAGAACAAGTTATCATAGAGTGTTCTCTCGATAATGTAATGGCTGATGAAAATATTGTTTCAGTTGTCAGTACTTTCCCGTTTACAGTCAATGTTTGAGATATTTATTCCCTGTAACACAAAATTGTTTTATTGGATTCTTCCTGTAAATGCAGGCGTACAACTCTTAACGTCTGCCGGAAAACAACAAAGGCAGACTTGTGTTGATCTCTTCTGCTGATTTCACAATCTTCATTCACATCAATTGAGATGTAATAACTTCCTTATATTTTCTAGGTTAATTAACATAGTCCATAATCACAGTAGCATGTCGCCATTAATGATTGTAATCTGCGGCTCATCAACCATTTACTAGAATTGCACAACACTGCATTATATGCAGTGTTGGCAGTAGCTCTACATCCTACGTATATTCTCTGCTATCTTCCTGTAGGATACACATTGATTCCCTTTCTTAATGAAACGCTAAAACAAGTTCGCAATTCCAGAAATTGAGGATGCATTTGTAGTTGCAAGAAATTATAATACCTCAAATTTGTTATTTTTTAAAACGATCTTAAACCACCCGAGACTGTTGACAATGACAGTTTTAAAACTAGTGTTGAAACGCGTCCCTTTCTCGGTCCACTGTCCAATGGCACATTTAGCTCCAGTCCTGAGCTCTCCGCTTCCGATGCCACTCGTAACAGTCTCAGGTTTGCCCGCGTTACCTCGCGGGCGCCTCGGGTGTTGTCACTGGAGGAGAACTGAGCAGACGCCGTGACGCCGGGCGCAGTTGCGCGGTGCGTGGACGGCGGTGGAGGCAGAGAGTCGCTTTTCCAGGCGCCGCTGCTTTCTCGCTCGAGGCGCCGCCCGACGCCCGCCGCCCGACGCGGAGCGGAGCGCGTAATTGCGTTGCGCGCCCTCTGGGAAGGCGGCCGCCCCGCTTCCCAGCGCTCCCTCCGCCCCGCTCCCGCCACGCCACGCCACGCCCCCGCGCGCTGTCCTTTCGCCCGACGCGTCTCGCGTCTTGCGTCATGCGGCCCCGCTGGTCAACCGACTTGACCCGAATCGGCTCGGTTCGACTCAACCTCACGTACCTCGATTCGACTAGACTCTATCCGATCCGATGCGAAGCGGCTCGGTTGGACCCGACGCTACCCGACCCGTCAGGGTGCGACTCGACTAGATGTGTCTAGATCCGTTCCTACTCCCGACTCGACTCGACTCGACTCGACTCGACCCGACTCGACCCGACCCGACCCGACCCGACTCGACTCGACTCGACTCGACCCGACTCGACCCGACCCGACCCGACCCGACTCGACTCGAGCCGACTCAATCTGACTCTCTTATCAGGGCTCTACACGACTTTGCTGGACCCGACTCGTTTCGACTTGAACTCATTTTACGAAACTCTATAATTGTACTCTAACATCTTCCTCCAATATCGTATCCCACATCATGTAAACCTACCTCAACCAATTTACTTTTACCCATCTTCCCCTCCCCCTCCCTCACCAACCTTTCCATCTCGCTTATCCCAATTCACTTCAACTCCCTTCAGTCAATTCCTCGAACCTCGAACTGGTTCCTCTCGGTCTTACGAAGCACTTCTTTCTCCATCGTACCATGAACCTCCCCAAAATACTATACCCACGTCACATTCTCATGTACTTACAATTCCAGTCCCATTTTTCGCATTCACATCCTCCATTCAGCAGAGTTCCTCTCCTTCCGGGCATTTCCAGTTTTCCTGTCACAAACACCTCCCCGATTTGCGTTTTCCGTCCCACTGATTTTTTCCTTTCTTCCCGCGTCCTCTGCCGGTCTCGCCTTTGTTCCGACGCGCGTCGCTCAGGCCCTCGCCTCGCCACCTCCCGCGCGCTGTCCCTCGGGCGGGGCGGTCGGGGCTTCGCTTCCGCTCGCACGTCCGCGCTGCCCCTTCCGCTTCCGGTGCGGTGGCGCCGGCCCGCGCGCGCCTCCACCGCTCCCCGGAGACCGCCGTCGCCCGCGCCCAGGCCCAGCGCTCTGCGCGCGTGACCCTCTGCCCTGCGCGCGGTATTTCGGGAGGACGGACTCTCTCGTGAAAAACCTCTGCACGAGTCGGAATCCCTTAACGTTTTGGTTATTGTGAACCCTTTAGACATTTAGAAGAGGCGCCCTGAGAAAACCAGGGGTTCAAGGCAGTTGATCAAAGGGTGCCCCTTGTTTCAAACAAGAAGTCCCTCCTCCCCGAATTCATTAACAGAATTTATTTTTCCATCCATCAAAAATAGCTTATAGCGTTAAATTTGGATTAGAAATAAATATATTTTTCACTTTTTTTAATGAAAAAAAATATTAGAGACGCTAATTAATTCGGGGCCTGGAGCAAGTTGCCCACCTGCTCCCCTTCAGGACGCCCCTGAGATTTAACATTGCGACTGTGAACTTGCCTAGGCTGATATTGAAGTTAAGAATTATCTTTGCCTTTCCCAGCAACGACCAACTGGCGGTGCCTGCGAAAAGTTATTGTAATTATTGAATCATTTCGATCTCCCATAACATGAAAAGTTCTTATACCTAATGTTTGTACTATATTTCGCGTTGATGTTCCAAAAAATGTTGCTCTTACGCATAATGTTCATTACAATTCCCACATCGTTAACTGAAAAAACAAAATGCTTATGTTTTAAAAATGAACACTATAATAAAACAACGACGTTTTTAGGTTGTAAACGAATTGCTGAGACGCGAACGAGCAAGACAGAAACTTTAACGGTCGCTGGCCGATCTTACTTCTTCATAATGGTACTGCCGTCCTGTCTTCTGACTGCTGCACGTACCTGGTTAAGGCACATTATCAACATTAAATGCATTGTGTCGGAGATTTATACTTCTCAACACAGCATAGAAAAAACGTAATTTCTAATCCGATAGCTAGAAATATTAGTAAAAATTATTATAATCTCGAAATATTTTTCTAGATGTGGAATAAAGAAATTCATTTAAAGTTAGTAGATGCGCAGATATTCAAATTTTGGAGATGCAATTTCAAGATTCAAGGAATTAAACTACTCAAGAACTGTTACTTCCACATCGCCAATATTGTCCATGTTGTGCTCTATTTGCGTAGAAATATCCTGCACTAAAATTAACTTCTGGCGTTCGAATTTCCGCTGTACGACTGTAATTTTTTTTTTCGCCCACACTACTTGTTCCTATCGTGCTTACCGTTTATGGCATCTTCATGGGCGCACGTCGTGTACTTGACGTATAGTTACACGCCTCCCTCTGTCATGTTACTCCGTCTTATCCAGTCGCGTTAAGTCGCTATCGTATTCTGACCACCCACCGCTCTCTGTGTACTGCGTGTCTCATTATGCTCACTTGTTCTGTTCAGGACCACATGTTATATCTCCCCTTCTGTCAATTCGCCAGCCTTGATGTGATTACGTTATTACCAGAGTCGCACTCTTGAATTCCGAAATTACTTTCTGTTTTCTTTCTATCCATTTTTATAGCCGAGTGAATCCGCTGCTTTTCTTTCTGCATGACATTCGTCTGAAACAAAAATTCTCCAACCGTATCCCATTTCAAATATAAATTTCGTCTTTTTTCTTTTCCAATAAAGTTCACTTGCCCTTTTCGTGACTTACCGTATCTGCTGGGTATCCCTTATGCCGTCCATATCGCTCGCGTGTCCATGTGCTACGACGTCCACCCACTCCCTTCCCCACCCTTTCGACTGCCCTCGCCTCCTCCCTCACAAAGGACGGCCGCTTGGGGCGCCACGGTCAGCATGTGGCGGCGAGCACGCGTTCGTAAAAGCCTTGTAAAACGAACAGGGCGACATTTTAAGGTGCAATTTACAATTGCGCGCCATCACGAGCACCTACGAAGGCAACGGAAGGAAATCCTTTATGACCCCGGCGCAGATTTTATAGCGGGTTTGGTCGTACTTAAAAAGCCACAGCGGCGACCCGTGGGGCGGTCCGCGTTTGCGGTGTTGTGTTAGAACACGCTCCCGCGCGGGTTGTCTGGCGTTGTACGGTCCGTGGCGTCGTTGCAACGGGTCGCTTACGGCTTGCGAAGTTTCCCATGTGTTTTGCATTCCTTTGGCGCACACTCACACAGAGGTGTCTAATTTGTAAGACTAAATTGAAGTTTTTATACTGTGTAAGAATGCATGTTTGTCGGCGTTTTGCCCTGCGTTTGGATAGGCCTCTGCAGCAAGCGGATTGCGCTGAAAAAATCGTAATAGGTTGTTTGTTTAGTTGTCGAAAATTAATTCTTCCGATGTGTGGGTCATTTTACGTGACGATGTAGCTGAACAGCCGGTAACAACTCTTGCTGCTATCCAAGTTTCATTCTAACCTAGTAGAAAGGATATATATTTTAACATTATTCCTGATGGAGCAGATCTACAATTATATTATGTTTGCAGGTTCTTTTATTTTTATAAACTATTCGGTACATCGTGGTAAGCTGCGTCTGGTTATTTGTTTCTGATTTCCTTGCACGAAATAAATGAACCAGCCTCTTCGTATTTTTATGCATAATGTCTACATCCGAGTTTTGATAATCTACTAGATAAAATAGTGAATATCGGTGTATTTACTTAACAATCTACAATTCTGTTTCCACCTTTAAGAGTGTAGAATGAAGATGTGAACATCTTTTGTTCTTAGGTGTTGATGTCTCTAGGTTTATGTTTGGATGTAGGGCAGCAGTGCAGGCGTTTTCGTGAAGTTAAACATACCTTAACGACGGGAACGGGATCTCATTCGTCAGACAAATTCTAAACCGTGACGACTCCTCAAATCCTCGCAGGAGGCTCATTAGAAGAACGGTGTTGCGTAGTGAGCTTTCTAAAAAGCTTCATCGGGATTTGCATATCGCGCGCATCCTCCGAAACCAAAACGTTTCGTGTTGTAAGTTTCCAGTTTACAAAATCCCCCTTAATTGCAACAGACCTCATTTTATTTGGCGTTTACTTTATAAGAATACAGTTATTGTTCCATATAGGATAATTTTATATTCAATTTAGTATAATTGAGCTGTATTAACCAATTATTAGTGCTTCAAATTAGCTTATGAGGATTATTCAAAGTTTTAAACCTGCGTATGTAGTTGTTTCCATCCAATTTCTGGTCAGATTTAAAATGAAAAATTGCACTCGATAGAATCAACAGTTAGCGTCGGGTATCATGACATTAATCCATTTTATTATCTGAATTTACATTCTATATCTGCCTCATCTATTTTATTCTGTGAACTCACATTCTATATCGGCTCCATCTTCGAATTTTTGTAGTCGTAAATGAATGGAATTAGAATACACAGCCACACGCCACCAGAATGCACTATTGGTGGCATGCACTTATTACCGGGTGTGCAGCGGTGCACGCGAGATCTACCGGCGCCACCGCCAATGCAGTGTCACTGCGTGTCGCGCAGCATTAGTACATCTGCGGCCGCCAACGCCCCAACCCCCCCAGGACAGTTTCCACTACCCCACTCCCGTCATCCCACTCCCGCCACCGCTGCCTCCCCCGCTGCAACGCCCCCGTCTCCCCGACCGCGTCAACCGCGCCAGGTGCCCCGTCCCCGGTGCCCCGCCCCCGATACCCTCCCCCGCTCCACCGCTCTCGCTGCCTCGCTCCCACTGCCCCGCCCTCTCTATCCCTCACCCTCTGCCCTGTACCCGCTGACCTGCCCCCGTCATCCCGCCCCCAGTGCCCCCCTCCCGCTGCCCTGCCTCCGTCATCCCGCACCCGCTATCCCGCCCTCGTCTTCCGCCTCTGTTGTCCCTCCCTCGGCGTCCCTCCTCCGCTACCCCCGCCTCCGTCACGCTCACCGCTACTCCACCCCTCCCTTCATCCCGTCTCCTTTCCCCCTCCACCACCGCCCTGTTCATTATGGTCGTCCTTGTCGCCAACGCCACCCGTCTCCCGACAAAGCTTCATCCACCTGCGCTGCCTCTTACCCCCACCCCCGCTCCCACCGTCGCCGTCACCTCCACCTCCACCCCTCCCGGAACGCGGTGCATTATCGTCGCGGGCGCCCATCAGTTCCGCGATAATTAATGGCGGCGCGCAACAGGGCGAATCTGGGTCGCGCCGGCCGCGCCCTCGCCCTCGTCCCGCAGGCCACGCTCTGCCGACCTGCCACCGCCCCCTCCCCCCCCGCCCCTACGGCTCCCGCAGCGAGATGGAATATGCGCTTTTTGCAGGGGCGGAATCCCGATTGGTTCGCTAACTGAAAATAGTTGAGCTTTTTGTCGCTTATTTAATCATTATTTTTTTAGTGGGTTAGATAACTTCTTTTTATTGCTGTGTATACTATTGCAACACGACGGGACTTCCGAATTTCGCGGTGTGGTTTTGTTTTGTCGCTCTCAGTATATCGTTCGGGAACAGAGTAGAATACACCCAGAGTGAAGCGTTTTTCATGAAATGCATGTGGTGTGTTTTATCCCAAAGTGTAACTTACAACAAAGGAAATGTTTAACCGTTAATTCAGGCGTTTCTATCTTATATTGAAGTATTACCTATCAGCTAGAATTTTGAGAAACAATAATGCTACATTGTTGGTTAAAATATTATCGTCGAAAAGTTGAAAATTAAATTATTCTAGTGATCAGTTACATGAAATTTGTAAGTAAACAATATATTCTGTCCATAAAGTGACTTAAGGATCAAAAGCTCTTTCGGCCGGCCGCCTTGTGGTGGTTTTTATGAAAATGAAAGGTACCAGAATGTGGTTGTTGTGATCCTTTTGTTTTTATTCTCAATATGGTCGAACGTCGTCTTATGTATTTCATAATAAATTCACCGTGACACATATACCACAGCGCGAGTTTATTAAAATCGTTATAAATAATAAAATTTGTGAGGTTTATATATTTTGAGAATGCCAAATAATTTCTAATACAAAGACAAGTAAAATCAAGTGTAAAGCAGCGTCCTGCCATAGAGAAATTATCGTTCATTGAACGCTGCTCGCTCTCTTTCTCAGTCTGCCTGTCTCTGTCTCTCTCACTCTCACTCTCTCTCTCTCCCTCTCTCACTTTCACTCTCCCTCTCTCGCCCTACCTCTCTTTCCTTTCTTTCTCTTCTATGTTTCTCTCGCTCTCTCACATCTGTCTCCTACTTCACTGTGCTTCACAAATTCGCACGTTGTCCACCTGGCCTTCGTCAACCCTCGTTCGAATTGTCACCCCTGTTCCCGCACCCCGCCATCTCACCGCCTTCCCCCCCCCCCCCCCCTCTAATTATGCGAGGCACTCAGCGCGCGCGATTTAAGTTGCCCTTTGTAGCGTTCGCGCGCAATTTAAAGCGGACATCCCATTTCCCGTATTCTCATTAATATGCATCTGTGCCCGCTCATGGGGCGTCCACGAAGGCGGTGGCGGCGGACGGCGTGTTCTTGCGGGCGATAAGATGCCGGAGATACAACCGCCCGCCCGGCGAGGAATAAAGTGTGCGAGCGAGAGGGCCCAGTGCCAGAAGGAGAGAGAGAGAACGGAGGAGGTCGTTGGAGGAGAAAAAAGTAGGCGGTCGAAACGCGCGTTTCGGGGAACGTTCGGTAATTAATGAATGTTTGTGACCGAGCAAGAGGTTGCTGTGTTAGAGTTAAGGGAAGAGATAGGTTAATGGTGATTTGTTAGGTTTGCGTTTAAATTTTTGCAACGTGGATGGTGGGTGAAATTGAATTGGAAAAATTATAGACCAAAATTTAATCGAAGTCAGTGTTGCATGCAAAGCTACGAGCTTGGGAGAATTTTTATTGCACATAATTGACAAAATAAAAATAGATTTTTTTTTTAAAGACGGTGACTCCGTGATGCCAAGTTATATGAATACATGTAAGATGTTTTGATAACAAATTGAATGGAGGTGCAGATGCCAATCTGCTTCGGAGTGGTGCATTACTTTTATTGTGCGTCAGTGAAAATCAAAACCACGTGTCTGGCTTTCAAAACCGAAATTAGAAAATAATAATGTTGATGACCAGAAGAATTGTTCGTTTCACCTTATTCACAAAATGTCACTTAAACTTCAAAATGTAAAGATCCTTGCAGTTCCCTGTAATATTATAATTCATATTGGTGTTGTAATTTGCGACCTAAGCTGTACTCTGGCCAAATAGCTTTCACCTGGATCTGACCCGATGAGCCACGTGTGTGAAGGGAGGGCTTTCTGCGCGAAGAACTTCGGAGTGCTTGCGTGGAGACCGATCACGTACGAAAAGAACGGCGAGATCGCGATGCGGGAAGCCGTGAGCCACTGGCTTTGCTTCCTCATTTTTTCTGTTCCCTTTTGGTTGCTTCTCGACCTCTTGCGCAGAGTGAGGTCACTGCCCTCTACAACCAACCGACTATTGTGGCCCTGCAGATTTTTCCTTGTGACCCCTCTTTGTTGGCTTACCCTCATCGCTCGCGTCTTCTCCGTCGTCTTTAATTTTGCCTCCTCGAACTGAATCTTCTAGACGTATTACACCAACAGTTCTATGTCGAGATATTCTTGCGTTTGTACCTATCTACCCACCAATGCAACCTCTGCCCGTCCCCTTCATAAAATGTCTTCGTATTCCGTACCTCCCGCTTATGTCGGTTTATCATCACGAATCGTACTGCATTTTACTTCGCCCCACCTGGCTCCGCCTCTAACCACTTAATTCCAGCTTGTACTAGCCCCCCTCCGCCTTGCACTATCCTGCATCATTCTGTCGCCTCCCGCGCTGCCTCGCACTACCCTGAACTGTCCCCTCCCCCCTTGCTGCCCGCCCCGCTCCACCCCGCCCCGCTCCGCCCCGCCCCGCTGCGCCCCGCCCCGCTCCGCACCTCCCCGCTCCGCACCTCCCCGCTCCGCACCTCCCCGCACCGCACCGCCCCGCTCAGCACCTCCCCGCTCCGCACCTCCCCGCTCCGCACCTCCCCGCTCCGCACCTCCCCGCTCCGCACCACCCCGCTCCGCACCACCCCGCTCCGCACCACCCCGCTCCGCACCGCCCCGCTCCGCACCGCACCTCTCCGCTCCACACCGCTCCACTCCGCACTTGCTCGCTCTATCCCACCCCATCCCACACAACCCCGCACCACCGCGCACGAGATCGCTCCTCTCCACTCCATCCTGCACCACATCTCTCCACCCCACCCCACTCCACCCAATTCTACTCAGCACCGCCCGACTCATCCTCACTTCTTCCCGAACCACCCCGGCCTGCCCCGTACCATCCCGCACGACTCCACTCCACACCGCACTCTTCCTCACGACCCCGCTACCGCTGCTGCGGCCGCTCCCCCTTCCGCCGCGTCGGCCCGGGCCCGGGCCCGCCCCCGCGCGGCCCCGCACGCGAGGTGGCGCCGCCGGGAGCGAGGCTCGCGTGCCGCGCCGCCGCCGCCGCCGCCGCCGCCGCCGCCGCCGCCGCCGCCGCCCGGGGAGAAATCGGTGCACCTGCGGCGCGGTGATGGACTGGGGTTCGTGCCTCGACAGCAGTGTTTCTTCCGCCAGCGCCACGCTCGTGCCTTTCGAGAGCGCTCCGCCTGTCGGACGCCTCCGAGTTTCGCCGGGGGGGTCAGAAAGCACGTTCGTTCCTTACAACGCCACGACGCGCCGTTATTTTTTCGTAATTGATTGCCTACATTTGTTCAGTTGGACAAAGGATAGTATATTTTTGGTATATCTTGGTTTCAAAATTAAGCATTCTGCGATTTTTCATGTAAAGTCATGCAATTAGAGCAATGAAGGCAAAGAAAGGTCTTAATATGTAGAAGGTAATTGGTGGGAGGTTGAATTGCTACGTCAGTTGCGAAGCGCGATTTCCAGACGTTTGCAATCCTAAGAAGATATGGCGTCAGAAACGCTTTTCTCATTCGTCGTTCTCTTTACTGTTTCACCTGCAAACCGTGCCACGTACATGAGCTTTCATACATCCCCATCATCATTCATTCTCGAACATATCACATCGCATCACATGACACCGTATAACATCACATGACACCGTATAACATCACATGACACGTATAACATCACATGACACGTATAACATCACATGACACGTATAACATCACATGACACGTATAACATCACATGACACGTATAACATCACATGACACGTATAACATTACATGACACGTATAACATTACATGACACGTATAACATTACATGACACGTATAACATTACATGACACGTATAACATCACATGACACGTATAACATCACATGACACGTATAACATCACATGACACGTATAACATCACATGACACGTATAACATCACATGACACGTATAACATCACATGACACGTATAACATCACATGACACGTATAACATCACATGACACGTATAACATCACATGACACGTATAACATCACATGACACGTATAACATCGCATGACACGTATAACATCGCATGACACGTATAACATCGCATGACACGTATAACATCGCATGACACGTATAACATCGCATGACACGTATAACATCGCATGACACGTATAACATCGCATGACACGTATAACATCGCATGACACGTATAACATCGCATGACACCGTATAACATCGCATGACACCGTATAACATCGCATGACACCGTATAACATCGCATGACACCGTATAACATCGCATGACACCGTATAACATCGCATGACACCGTATAACATCCCATGACACCGTATGACATCACATGACACCGTATGACATCCCATGACACCGTATGACATCACATGACACCGTATGACATCCCATGACACCGTATGACATCACATGACACCGTATGACATCCCATGACACCGTATGACATCACATGACACCGTATGACATCACATGACACCGTATGACATCACATGACACCGTATGACATCACATGACACCGTATGACATCACATGACACCGTATGACATCACATGACACCGTATGACATCACATGACACCGTATGACATCACATGACACCGTATGACATCACATGACACCGTATGACATCACATGACACCGTATGACATCACATGACACCGTATGACATCACATGACACCGTATGACATCACATGACACCGTATGACATCACATGACACCGTATGACATCACATGACACCGTATGACATCACATGACACCGTATGACATCACATGACACCGTATGACATCACATGACACCGTATGACATCACATGACACCGTATGACATCACATGACACCGTATGACATCACATGACACCGTATGACATCACATGACACCGTATGACATCACATGACACCGTATGACATCACATGACACCGTATGACATCACATGACACCGTATGACATCACATGACACCGTATGACATCACATGACACCGTATGACATCACATGACACCGTATGACATCACATGACACCGTATGACATCACATGACACCGTATGACATCACATGACACCGTATGACATCACATGACACCGTATGACATCACATGACACCGTATGACATCACATGACACCGTATGACATCACATGACACCGTATGACATCACATGACACCGTATGACATCACATGACACCGTATGACATCACATGACACCGTATGACATCACATGACACCGTATGACATCACATGACACCGTATGACATCACATGACACCGTATGACATCACATGACACCGTATGACATCACATGACACCGTATGACATCACATGACACCGTATGACATCACATGACACCGTATGACATCACATGACACCGTATGACATCACATGACACCGTATGACATCACATGACACCGTATGACATCACATGACACCGTATGACATCACATGACACCGTATGACATCACATGACACGTATGACATCACATGACACGTATGACATCACATGACACGTATGACATCACATGACACGTATGACATCACATGACACGTATGACATCACATGACACGTATGACATCACATGACACGTATGACATCACATGACACGTATGACATCACATGACACCGTATGACATCACATGACACCGTATGACATCACATGACACCGTATGACATCACATGACACCGTATGACATCACATGACACCGTATGACATCACATGACACCGTATGACATCACATGACACCGTATGACATCACATGACACCGTATGACATCACATGACACCGTATGACATCACATGACACCGTATGACATCACATGACACCGTATGACATCACATGACACCGTATGACATCACATGACACCGTATGACATCACATGACACCGTATGACATCACATGACACCGTATGACATCACATGACACCGTATGACATCACATGACACCGTATGACATCACATGACACCGTATGACATCACATGACACCGTATGACATCACATGACACCGTATGACATCACATGACACCGTATGACATCACATGACACCGTATGACATCACATGACACCGTATGACATCACATGACACCGTATGACATCACATGACACCGTATGACATCACATGACACCGTATGACATCACATGACACCGTATGACATCACATGACACCGTATGACATCACATGACACCGTATGACATCACATGACACGTATGACATCACATGACACGTATGACATCACATGACACGTATGACATCACATGACACGTATGACATCACATGACACGTATGACATCACATGACACGTATGACATCACATGACACGTATGACATCACATGACACGTATGACATCACATGACACGTATGACATCACATGACACGTATGACATCACATGACACGTATGACATCACATGACACGTATGACATCACATGACACGTATGACATCACATGACACGTATGACATCACATGACACGTATGACATCACATGACACGTATGACATCACATGACACGTATGACATCACATGACACGTATGACATCACATGACACGTATGACATCACATGACACGTATGACATCACATGACACGTATGACATCACATGACACGTATGACATCACATGACACGTATGACATCACATGACACGTATGACATCACATGACACGTATGACATCACATGACACCGTATGACATCACATGACACCGTATGACATCACATGACACCGTATGACATCACATGACACCGTATGACATCACATGACACCGTATGACATCACATGACACCGTATGACATCACATGACACCGTATGACATCACATGACACCGTATGACATCACATGACACCGTATGACATCACATGACACCGTATGACATCACATGACACCGTATGACATCACATGACACCGTATGACATCACATGACACCGTATGACATCACATGACACCGTATGACATCACATGACACCGTATGACATCACATGACACCGTATGACATCACATGACACCGTATGACATCACATGACACCGTATGACATCACATGACACCGTATGACATCACATGACACCGTATGACATCACATGACACCGTATGACATCACATGACACCGTATGACATCACATGACACCGTATGACATCACATGACACCGTATGACATCACATGACACCGTATGACATCACATGACACCGTATGACATCACATGACACCGTATGACATCACATGACACCGTATGACATCACATGACACCGTATGACATCACATGACACCGTATGACATCACATGACACGTATGACATCACATGACACGTATGACATCACATGACACGTATGACATCACATGACACGTATGACATCACATGACACGTATGACATCACATGACACGTATGACATCACATGACACGTATGACATCACATGACACGTATGACATCACATGACACGTATGACATCACATGACACGTATGACATCACATGACACGTATGACATCACATGACACGTATGACATCACATGACACGTATGACATCACATGACACGTATGACATCACATGACACGTATGACATCACATGACACGTATGACATCACATGACACGTATGACATCACATGACACGTATGACATCACATGACACGTATGACATCACATGACACGTATGACATCACATGACACGTATGACATCACATGACACGTACGACATCACATGACACGTATGACATCACATGACACGTATGACATCACATGATACCGTATAACATCACCATCACTTCACAACACCACGCACATATCCAAACAATTTATCACAGTTTTTAAAACTAAATTAGACTATTCATTTTGTATCGAGTTCGGGCGAGTTCCCTCTAAACAGCTCCAGAACCTACATCAAGTCACAAACCCACAGAGAACAGATTAGTTTTCAAATACGTTGATCTCTCTTCGAAGACGACTCTTAAAGCACCTACAAGACCCCTTCTCGGGCGTCCAATTTACCCATCCCGCAGATGAGAAGCTCGGCTTGGCGCGGTGCGGCGCGATAACTGGAACTCGATTCCGCACGTGCCCACGTGCGCGGCGGCGTTCGGCGCGTGACGCAGCTGCGATCACGTGTTCGCCGCCGCTCCCGACACGGCCCCACGACGCGTCTTCTGGGGACGGGACCAGGTGGAGCGGAGCGCTTGAACGTGGTAGGTGCGGTGTGAGAAGCTGGCAGTGTGGGCGATGAGAGGACGGTGTGGGGCCGGGCGTGGGGGCGGTGAGGGGAGGGCGTTGTAGGACGTGACGAGGCGCTGTGGGACAGGGCAGAGTGGTTGTGGCTGGGAGGGAACGAAGAGGGACGGTTCGAAATGGCGAGGCGAGTGAGGGTGGTATGGGGCGAGGCGGGAGCGGTGTGGAGACGGGGAGTTGGCCGATGGGGATGTAACGGGAAGAGAGCGATGTGGTGCGAGAATGTTGGAGTGAGAAGGATCGGAGTCTGTGTGCTGAGTGAAGAGGGCATGGCATGGCAAGACGGGTCGGAAGCGATGTGGGCAGGGGTGGGCGGTTTGTGCAGAGGGGAAGTGGGACGGCGTGAGGGTGAGAGCGGTGTGGTACGGGGCGGGACCGGCGCGGAGCGAGAGTGGTGTGTGGCGAGAAGGGGGCGGTGTGCGAGGTAGAAGTGGGCAGGGCTACAGCGGTATGAGGCTATGGTAGTTTGGGCTGGGAGAGGCTGTTCAGACGGGATGAGGTGGAGAGACGGAGTGGGGGTGTCGAGGCGGGGTTGTGTTCGGCGGTTGAGGCGTGGCGGGGCGAGGCAAGTTTCGGAGGGGTAGTGTTGACTGGCCAGGGAAGTTTGGAACGGGGCTGGGGGGGTGGGGTGGGGTGGGGGGGTGTTGGGCTGCGCGAAGCGACGCGGGTGCTGCGACGTGCCTGGGCGGCGCGGGACGATGTGGAGCGGAGCGCGTGAAATATTTAGCGCGTGCGCGGATGGAATCGCCCCCTGGGCGAAGCTGCTCTTGCGAAGGGGCTGGGAAGAGAGGAACGCACTCCGCTTATTGTCTCCGGGCGCCCGTCAGCCTATGGTGCGGCGCCGCCGCCGCCGCCGCCACCGCCGCTGCCGCTCTGCAGTATGCTGCGACGTAAAGTTGAAAGGCTAATTTTGGAGATAGCTTATTAGCGGAGCTCACCTAAATGACGGAAGGCTGATACTGTTGCCTCTACATAGTCATCGGGCGACTATCGTCATGTTTGAAATATTAACGATATTTTTTTTCTTATTCCGTTGATTTTTTTCTAGTTGGTGAAATGGCAGTAATGTTATTACTCAGCCAGCGGCCCAAAATTTCGTACATTTATGCTCAGTGATTCCAGTGTAGCATCCAGCACTGAGCCGGTAGGGTGATTGCTATATCTTCAAGGGAGGATGTTCAGCTTGGATCTCCATTTAGGTTATATATTCAACCTGAGCTACTGGCGTGGTAGTCACAAGCAAAATATTATGTATTAATATCAATCGTTAATTTTTGTTCAGAAAATTAGTCATTGTGAAACTTGAGCCTTTCTCACATATTTTCTGTTGATAATTTTCTTACTTTTTTCTGATAAAATGTTCATTGAATTACTATGTGCTAAACACAGCATTTTTAAACGATGAGAAAAATACCTGCAATATTTTTCATGCATGGACTTTTTTTTGTGTAAAGGCCCGTCGTCGCTGTTTGTTCCAAATATTTTTGTCGTGTCCTTACGCCTCGTTTCCTTTTGCGCTTCGTGCGACTTTTGTTTGTCTCGAACGCATTTAGAACACTCGCGTCTTCCGGCGGAAATTTCGCATTTTTCGCCAACTCCTCCCGGCCCCGCCCACTCGTCTTTGCCTCGTCGCAGCCCCTCCCGCATCGCATCGCGGCCGCGGCGCCTCACCTTTAACCTCCCAGCCGCCCTCGGGTGCTCCCCAGGGGGCCGTTTGCGGGGCCCCGCGAGGAACGCCGTAAGCCCGCGATAATTCAGGTGATGTAACTCAGCGGCCTGAGCCCCCCATTGCGGGGAGGGGCGGGGCATATGGGGGCGGAGCGGGGGCGTAGAGAGGAGCGAAGCAAGAAGGTTCCGGGTGGAGTGGAGAGGAGCTAGTGGGCGTGGTAGGTTGATTCATTGATTTATTACTGAATCCTGGCAGTTAAGTTCAATAGTCCCATAAGTATAGTGCATGATTTCATCGGTGGAGGTGATCTTCCCCCGTTGGTTGGCGAGATTCGGCGCCGCCATTAAATTGCAGAGGTTTTGGCAAAAACCTTACACCCAAAGCGATGTAAAAATAAGAGTATCGAAATGTGTTCCAATAATTGGATCATTTTTTTTTCCTTTCGTCCTTCCTTCTTTCAAACCTTTCTTCCTTCTTAGTTTTTCATTATTCCTTCCGTTTCTTATTCCTTCCCTGCCCTTTGATTTCTGCCATTAAAAATTACAGATTTCATTTTTCTTATACAGCCATCATTCATTATATTCCGCTTACATTGCAAGTTCCATTGCTTCAAAAACCCGTCACTCATGAACATCTGATATCATGTTTCATTTCTCTCTCTAAATAAGAGAGTTCCATTTATTTCTACGTCAAACATGATTCCATCACACTTAATATTCCGCTCATATTTCTTGTCCTTCCCGTCCGGTCCGTGCCGTTGGCGGCCACAGGCTTTTTTCCATCAGGCGGTCCAGACCTTTCCCGCGGCAGACCTTCCCAGCCAGCGCCCCACTCCGTCTTGCCCATCCCCACCCCGCCTCCCCGCTCCCGTCTGCCTCGCCCCCACAAGTGTCTCCCCCATCGGCCCTGCCCCACCACACCGACTCCGCCACCATTAGCCCCCACCTGCCATGCACCCACAAGCCTCACTTTTACCTGTCACATACCTGCCAGCTCCGCCCCCGCCAGCCCCTGTTCTGCTCCATTTGCTCCGCCTCCCACCACCTGACCAGCCCCCATCTGCCAGCCCCATTCCCTTTTGCTCCGCCCCCCTTGTCCCGCACTCCACCTGACCCGCCCTCTCTCTCTCCCAGTCCACTCCGGCATCGGTCTCCTACCCCACCCCTCCTCCAACTCCTATTCTCCGCTCCCTCCCGCTCTGCCCCGTCTCGCGCCTCCTCTCCGATTCACTCAGCCTTCCCACTTGGCCCCGGGCGCGATGCTTTGCGATGCGATGCCCTGCCATGCCCTGCGCCCGGGCACTCGATCCCGGAGCTTTGGAGTGTGTTTGCGGTTCCACCGCGCGCCGGCCTCTCCATCTTCCCTGGAGAGTTTCCCCTCCTCCCCTCCCCCCCACTCTGCCTTTCTCCAAAACCCTTCCCCTCCTTCCGCCCCCCTCTCGACTCGCACTTGCGCCCGGCCCCGCGAGTGCCTAAGCGGCAATGATATATGATGCGGATTAACTTATAAACCGAGCGATTTTTCGGGGTTCTTGGCGTCCGCCCGCCACGGTTCGTTTTTCTTCCCAGCGCCGACGTACTAAGTGGGCGTTCGATTACGTTAAAATGCATCTTTACTGCTCGGAACCTGAAAATAAACTGTGTGGACACAAAACCGAAGATAGCTTCGACAGTGAATTATATTAGTATCTTCTTGAGTTTTGAAATAAAATATAAAATAGAAAGTGTTTTTATTCATTTAATTTTATTATAGAGATCGCGTATTTCGGTGAATCTCTTTCACTTATGTATAGGCTAAAATGTCCATAGGTGCTTCATACTGGAAAATACTTTTCACTAATTTCCAAATCTAGATCTATTATCATATCCTATGTAGATCCGACAAATGTAAAATTAATATTTGTACCAATGCTTACTGATTCTCTGTTAAACTTTAGATATTTCTTTCATTTCTCGATTCAATTATCGAACATTGCTTGAAAAATATTTTATTGCACAGTTGTTCTCCGACTAAGCTAATGTGTTTCCTTCAAAGTTATGTTTCCATCGAAATATGTCGTCTAGATTTCCTAAGGTAATGGATGAAAGAAATTTTCCCGCTTGGCTTCAGTGAATAATCCATTTCATTTTCCTTTTAAGTTCGTTTCCAGTACTTTGTCTTGCTATGCAATTGGCTCTTTTCGCAAAGTAAAGATCATTAAGCTATTCCCTTCCTTGGATAACTTTTACCACAACCGCCTTAAATCAATTCGTTCTTTTCATTGTAATTCTACAGTGTCTCACGAAAGAAATGCCTGTTAACATTCATTACTACGTTAATGTTCGAAGTTTGTAGAGTTTCTCTAATTCTTTTCACAAGAAATTAAATTCGTTTTGTTCGGTAAACGCCATTCTACTTTCTTCCACTAATTACCCTTGAATACTTACTTCTATTTTATCGTCACGCGTTTTCCCAGCAACTCGAATTGTGCATATTTGGGCAAATACCCATGTAGTGTGTGAGAGTAATACATATATAATCCTATAAGTGAAATAAAAAATTAGCAGCATTATTGTTTTATGCGTTTTACGAACAATTGAACAATTCACATGTATTTTTATCATCAGGTTTGCTTCTTATCACATAATTTGCATTTACGTTTGTGATATTTCCATTGCGGCATGCCAGTATCGACCTAACGTCCATTTCATGTAAAATACGAAATAAGTCCTCAAGGAAGAGAAATTGACTTGCTGATTATCTGGTTTTTCTCTGTTTTAATATTTAGCCCGTTATTTAATGCTCTTTATTCCTCGTCTTTTCCCTCAGCTCCTAATCATTTCAGTGGTTTCCTTCATTTCAATACATTCTTTTCACTTCGCGAAACATGACTAGGCATTCTTCTATGTTGAGTTGAGTGATATTTTTAAGAACTGACACATAGTTACCTCAAATTTGCCTTACTAATTTTAATAACCTCACACAATATGTAGATATGTGTTAAATAAAAACAGTATTTAGAATGAAACTCGACGTAAATTGTAAAAACTTTGAAAAATAATAAGAAAGAGTTTTACTTCTGCTAGGTTGTGAACCCCATGGTTTATCTGCGGATTCACTCAAAGAACAAACGAGTAAATGAAACCAAATTCCGCAATTTATTTTCTTGTTCTTTGACCACGAAAAAAATAATCAGGATAATGCCACGTTCTATTTCGGAACGAAAAGTGCGCATGGTACCAGTTGTCGCAGCGAACCACTCGGGCTTAGCTTTGCGTTCGCTTCCAGGGAAACGTCAAGATAAACGCGGGAGAAATAAAAAAAAAATAAAAAAATAAAAAAGCGTCCGCCTTTTCTTTTCTTGCTCCGTGCGTTGCGCCCTCGCCGCGAGAGGGGTGGAGGGGCCCTTTCTCGGGCGTGCGGCGCTCAACCAGAGTGCGTGCGCGCGGCGCGGCGTGGCGTCGAGGTCAGGCGGGCGCTTGTTGTGGCGACGCGGACCGCGTCGCCCTGGAGACGCCGCACGCCCACTCGCTCGATACGCCCGCCCGCCCCAGCACGCCCCAGCACGCCGCCCGGCACGCGCTCGCCCGCCCAGCCACCCATCCAGCCATCCCTCCACTCATCCCTCCTTCCGCCCGCCCGCCACCAGTGTGATCCCGGTCGCCCGTCCCCAGCCGCTCGCCTGTCCCGCCTGCCCGTCTGTCCCCGTACGCCCCCAGCCCGTCCGTTTGCCCTTCCCCGCTCGCCCACCCGTCCCCGCGCATCTACTCACACCTGTCCCCGCCCATTAGTCCGGGCCCATTCGCCCGTCGCCGCTCGCCCGTCCCCGCTCGCCCGTCCCCGCTCGCCCGTCCCCGCTCGCCCGTCCCCGCTCGCCCGTCCCCGCTCGCCCGTCCCCGCTCGCCCGTCCCCGCTCGCCCGTCCCCGCTCGCCCGTCCCCGCTCGCCCGTCCCCGCTCGCCCGTCCCCGCTCGCCCGTCCCCGCTCGCCCGTCCCCGCTCGCCCGTCCCCGCTCGCCCGTCCCCGCTCGCCCGTCCCCGCTCGCCCGTCCCCGCTCGCCCGTCCCCGCTCGCCCGTCCCCGCTCGCCCGTCCCCGCTCGCCCGTCCCCGCTCGCCCGTCCCCGCTCGCCCGTCCCCGCTCGCCCGTCCCCGCTCGCCCGTCCCCGCTCGCCCGTCCCCGCTCGCCCGTCCCCGCTCGCCCGTCCCCGCTCGCCCTTCTCCGCTCGCCCGTCTCCGCTCGCCCGTCTCCGCTCGCCCGTCTCCGCTCGCCCGTCCCCGCTCGCCCGTCTCCGCTCGCCCGTCCCCGCTCGCCCGACCCCGCTCGCCCGACCCCGCTCGCCCGTCCCCGCTCGCTCGTCCCCGCTCGCCCGTCCCCGCTCGCCCGACCCCGATCGCCCGTCCCTGCTCGCCCGTCCCTGCTCGCCCGTCCCCGCTCGCCCGTCCCCGCTCGCTCGTCCCCGCTCGCCCGTCCCCGCTCGCCCGTCCCCGCTCGCCCGTCCCCGCTCGCCCGTCCCCGCTCGCCCGCCCTGCCATCCTCATGGCATTCCTTCTTCATGCCGTCCCTCCTTCCCTCACTGTCTTCCTCGCGCCCGCCGGCGCTGGGAACGGAGCGGCTGATTCATTGAAGCGGGCGGTGCGAACGCGGGCCTCTGAGTCACCTGGCCGCTTCGTGGAGCGTAACTGGAGGATTATCCTGTCGCGAGCCTTTCCCGGGGGGAATATTCCTTCTTACGAAGAGGCAAGGGAAGAAATACGGTCTGTTTGTTCCTGGGGAAGGTTAGGCTCACTTGTTCTTTTTTCATAATTCTCTGTTGTGACGAGCTGGAAGTTTCTAAACAATCGTTTAGTGAACCTCAAGTATTATATGCTTTTATAAATCAGTATTTTATACGTTAGAGTTACTAAGAAATCACATGGCGTGAAATGCATTTTCTTAAGAATGCATATACGTTTTTCATAAAATATAATAGGTGCTAGGAGAGAATTGGACTATACACCAATAGGAAGTTACCTCATTTACACTTGTAATTAAAATACTACAACAGTTCTGTAGTATTAGTACAGCCATGCCAAATTGGAATATCTTTTCGTGCAGTACTTGGACAGTTCACAAACATTAAAATATAATTTAAAAGGGTGGACATTTCTGGCGAAATCAGGCAGCTTAAAGTTAGTTTGTCTTCCTTTAATATTTTTGATATATAATTTAATAAATACTTTACAAACTTATCAGTGGAACACTTTTTTTTTAATTATGAAAACCTGAAAAGTTGGGGAAATTTGTTTCAGGGAATGAGTGGCCATCCTGCAGAAATGATTAATAACACCATTGTGAATTTATATTTTTGTATTCTTGTATATTGTTCAGTGAATGCATTTCTTCATTTTAAGAGCTGCGGTATTCGTACAGTCTTTTGTAATTCTGGTGACCGTTAATTCCTGTTTTCTAATTTCACGCCAGTGTTTCTAATCTCCGGATTTTTGGGTCAGTTCCGTTGCCTGGTTGCGCTATCGGATGCCGAGTGCCGTCGTTCCGTTGTGGATGTCAAGTCGCCTCGCAGTGACTCATTGTTCCGGTTCCCTGAGTGACAGAAAATTGGATGAGGAAACGTCTTTGTCAATCTAGGTTTGTTGTTTGACGTCAATATCACGACTTTGTTTTACTAATTACAACTCTGGTAAGCCGACAAAATGGCAATTCGAGTTCATTAACCTTTCTTGCGTTTTGCTATAAAGGAGGGGGAAAAAACTAAATCTATTAAAATATACCCGAGTTATAAAATTCGAGCACAATGTTTCTGTACGGTATCGAAGCTACAGCAGGTTGCTCAAAATACTTGCGAAAGTAACTGGCAGATATTGCCTATTTAAAGTATCGAGCACACAGAAATAATTTCTCCAAAAAGTGTATTTGTAAAAAAGTCGCCTGTGTATGAGTACCTTTTAAAAAGTTGTACGTTTACGACTGATCTCTTTTTAACGCCATCTTTTCATGTTGACTGTGGGGAAACGAGAAATAAAGTCAACGAGTTTGCACCCCTTTCGTTACTTCACTAATTTTTACACTTCTGATTTTTTTTTAAATCTTATTTTCAACAATTCCACATTCATTTACATGTGTGACTGACAAATTCATTCGTTCGCTCTTGTCTGGTAATTAGGTACTTCTTTTGCGTATCTGTTTGAATAAGAAAACAATCAGAAGAAGCGATGGTCCTTTATTTCTTGTTGCGTCATGTGAATGGGTGAGGATCTCAACTAGGGACCATTCTCTCGGACTCTCTGGAGACATATTCAATGCTTGATGAATCCTTGTTTTATATCTGCGCGCTTTAATTCGAATTCCATTGGAACGAGAGAGATACATTATTGAGTTGTACTGCCGCGTAGTTGCCTTTTACTGTGGCCTTGCTCCTTCGATCTCATAAAAGCCCCGAGCGTCGTACATTTTGTCGATTTATGGTTATTTCGACGCAGATTTCTCTTCGGCGCTTCTCGCACGCTCTCTCTCTCTCTCTCACTCGTTCTCTATCAGGGGTGCGCAAATCACTCCGGCGAATGATGTTCGAAGATGTGAAACTTTTTCTCGCCGTTTCCAAAACATATGTTATTTTAATATGGGCTCTCTTTATATGCACTCTTGGGCATCATTTCGTCCTGGAAAATGATGACATTCAAATGTTTGGATTAATAGATGATATAAGATGGATTAATGGTTCTGAGTTTTATTACAACCTTGTTGACGGCGCTTAGGTTCAAACTCGAAACTGGTACACAATTCCAAATATATAAATGGCAATGGGTGAAATGATATTTTCAGTCGTCAAGGAGAGATGAGAAGTAATAGGCAATTTTTATGTGGTCACACTTTTCTTGTGATATGTTGAACATATAAAAATCTTGCAGAGTGATAGTTATCTGCACGTTGTCGGTTTCAACTAGCACACTTGTTTTGTGTGTATGAAAAGTGTTTGATGTGGCCTGGGCATGGACGCGTTGGAAGCCCTGTCTATAAATTCCCCAATCGCATTCCGTTCGCGTTCGAAAGGAGGCGAAGCGCTGCTCAGATGTTTTGTTGCGCACGACGTCCCTCGCAGCGAACAATTGCCAACTTGCCCTCAGGCCCAGACCCACTCCGCCTCCCCCTCCTCCTTCCCATTCCCTCACCACGACCTCTGCCCCTAAAACTCTTCCACGCCCGAGTCCTCGTCTCTTTGCTCCGCCGATGTGGTCTCTTTCTCCACCGCTATTAGATTTCCATTTGGTGACTCTCTCCTGGCCGCGCACGCACCACTCGTATTCCCTCTTCTCCCCTTTCGCTCAGACGTGGGAGGTCCTAGGGTTCGAGTCCCGATGGTGATAGGATTTTCGACACTAACTAAATAGCTACATCGAATACAGCCGCTGTCTGGAGCACAATGCTGGAGGCCGGCTGCTCTGATCGGTAGTTTCCCGTGATTTCTGCGATCAACACCAGGCGAATGCCGGAGCTGTACCGTAACAAACGGGCCATGGTCCACGCGCGATATGTTCTTGTACTATCCTCAATCCCTTCTTACACACACATGCACAGCACTACGACACATGCCGGGAGACCAGTCGGGTGCTTTGAGCGTGTCCCGGCTGGAGCGGTGTCCAGAGCTGGTGAGAGGCACCTTGTTGGAGAAAACTACGCTAGCTGACATGTAGGTCAGTGTTCGATCTCACCATCGAATGGGGAAAATCACTGCCACCTTCTAAAGAAACACATGCACTGCATTTACAGGACTAGTGACCTTTGTAGTTCACGCATCCGGAATCAGGAAATAATCAATCAATGAAATCCCTCGGACGTTTGCTATTGTATTCGTCTTCTTTCCGTCTTATTACTTCTCGTCTACGTTTTCCGTGCGCTGTCCTTTTACATTTCCTCCCTTTCTCGTTTTGTTTTTCTTCCGCTCATATGAGTAGCTGGGTGTGTTTAGCTCCTTTATCTTCTTCCTCTCGTTTTCCCTGCCTCCTGTGTTCCCGTCATGTCGGCATCCCCTTCTTCGTTTCCCTTGTGGCAATCTCTCATTCATATCCCAATGTTCACTTCTGTTAAAAAGTGGTGGATTTTTTTCTCTTTCTGTGTCTTTACGTTCTTTGTTCATATGACGTATTCTTCAATACCTTCCCTCTCTCGGTCAGTTATGAAACTGTCGCTTACCCAAGTTTTTGTTTCGTTTTCTTGCTTTCACTTTCGTGTAGCATTATTTTGATGTTTCTTTCTTTGTGGTGTCCTCTTGGACCAATTTTTTTATTACGTCTCTTTTTTATTGACTTGCTTCTTTTTCGTGACCGCCCGTTCGTTGCCCGGGCGGGAGGGGCGGGGGAGGAGAAGGGAAGGGACGGGACCGAGAATTAAGCCAATTCCCGCCTTCCGGTTGAGGCGAGAAAAAAAAAGAGCGTCGCCTCCCCCTCCCACTCGACCGCCTACGCGAGATTAAGCGACTCAGGGCGGAGCGGCGGGCCATAAGAATCCGTTGTGCTCCCGGCGCAAGGCGATGTTTGTGTACTGTTTTCCCTTGGCGCAGTATTGTAATTTATTGTTCGACTTTGCGTTTATACGCTGCTGATGCGATAATGTGTCGGGGAATGCGCTAGCGGTTGGGTGACACAAAATAATGGACTCTCTCTCATGTTAAATGTTTCCGGTTTTCATTGCACGTAAGGAAACCTTGTGGGCCCGGTTCTTTATCATTAGAAATGTACTTCGAAACAATACGACTCTCATGTTAAATGTTTTGGTTTTTCATTGCATATAAGAAAACAGCCGGTCCGGATGGCCGAGATCGCTAAGGCAATAGTGCCATAGCGATCCCGGACCGAAGGATCGCGGGTTACAGTCCCGCCTCGCGCGTGATTTTCTTGTGTTCGTGCTTTCACCCCCTATCATCGTCATATCGTATCATCCTCATAGTTACCATACCGTTACATGAAATAATGGTCGCTAATGACCTAGAAGTTGATGCGACCTTAAATAACAAAAAAGAAAGAGAGAGAGAGAGAGAGAGAGAGAGAGAGAGAGAGAGAGAGAGAGAGAAGAAAACATTGTGAGCCCAGTTGTTTATGACCTGAAATATGCCTCGGAATAATGTTAAAAAAACTTTCATTTCAATTATGAGTTTGATGGCATGTAAGAATCGGAGTACATGAATTCTGAATCTTGTAATTTATTGGGAAAATGGGTCATTGTTTGAAATTGCAACATCAGTCAAATGCAAGTCGTGAAATCAAGTAAGAAAGATCCATCTGAGTATCGATTATCTGTTGAATGGGGAGAATAGTTATTTGGTACGTAGAAAATTCATCCAATGAAAACTAACATCTTCCCGACTTGTAGAGTTAAAAATTCTCCGAAATATATTGTAAACGAATATAACTATTTATGTTCAGCATCTTTGACCCACCTCCAGGAGCTTCCGTTTTAACAAGAAACAGCGCACTTATTGCTACTTAATGCTCCGAGGGCGGCACCTTTGTACCTATTTATTTGAGCAGCCAAGATGACGCAGGCTGCAGCATTTTACCGCAGAGACAAACAGGAAGTGTTGACAAAAGACGCGACGCGCGCGCACGCCGGCCTACTCGTCCTCTCTGAGGTGTAGTCGTGTATAGTCGCTGCCAAGGTAACATGAGTTAAAGCGCAGCTTCGCGTATAGCAATCAACAGCAATATCGATCTTCTGAGCGTGCGTAGTTAGAGCTGTGCATCACGTTTGGGCAGATGCTCATGCCCTGAAGGTCGAGATTGCAGGAAGCTTCGCTGTGTTTATACTCCATACGAAAAGCGAATTCACAATTCCCAGCGAACAGCGCTGCCAACCTCCAAACACTCCCTCCCGTGCGAGCATTGTTTTACATTCAAGTATATTTTATACGCATCGTATAATATGTTGCAAATATTGATACACTGCTGAGGTCTTGTTTTGGTATTAAAATACTAGTAGTAACGCAATGTATCTTCTTTACCAACATTCTATTCTTACTCATGTCTTTTACGATATTAATGTATCACGTGCACGTATATATGTGTTCATTATTTAGGGTGTATCCATTTAATTTTTCAACTAATGAATTGTTACTTCTAAACTTTGTTTCTTGTGTATTTCACGTGGTGGTTTAAAATGTATTAATAATACTTCTTGCCTTATCACGAACATTTTTTGCGTATGTTCTAGGTTTAATTGAGATAGCCAAGCTTCTAAAAGCTAATCATTCAAATAATAGTAATAAATAATAATAATAATGATAATAATGAGAATAATGATGATAAAGTAATACGACCCCATTAAAGACCATATCTTACCATTCAATTTATGTCTTTTTATTCTAGTCATTTATGGTAAATTTAACAATTTGCTTTGGAAATTAACCTCCAAGATAACATTGAATTATTTTGGAAGAAGTCCCTCAGATGACAATACCAGTAACTCGGGATCTGTAAAATTCACATGATTGATCAAATTTCCGATTCACAAACACATTATAAAAAAAGGCTGATATGTTTTAAACCACGTATAAAAGTCGTAGCTGCACTTTTCATTTTCTCGAAGCAGCGACTGTAAGAGGTAGCTGACATTGTTGTGCTCGTTGCCGGCGCTGTCGCGTGGCGGATGTCGCCCGGATGCGGCCTACACGCGGTCCCGCCCCTCCCCCTTCACCGCCTTCTCGGGCGCGAGGGGCTCATAAGCATTTCCACGATAAACGCCGCGCCGGTCCGCCCCGAGCCGCGCCGCGCCGCGCAGCGGTTTCCGCCGCTTCCTGCAGTTAGCGCCCACGGGCGGCGGAGGCGGAGGCGGCGGCGCCCGTGCTCGAGAAGAAGGGCTTAAAGGCCGGCTGCAGCGGATGTGGCCTCATAAACGCACGTGCGCCCGCGCATCCCCCCCCTCCCCCGAGCCCCTTGGCACGTGGGTGGTACAAACTGGAGGGCGTTTTGGTTCCCGTGATGATCCGTCGCTCCTGGGGTGGAGATTTTGGGCATCCATTTCCAATGGTGGTTCTTTGGTGCTTGGGTTCCTTGTCTTTATTTCAAGGAGATACATTTTGGTTTTCAGGCATTTTTAGCAACCCACTATATCATTAACTCGAGGATTTTCCATTAATTTGTTTTAAATATAAAAAACCATTAATTGGGATGTCGGGTCTCTAAATGTCTAGCATGGGTAATTTTAGGGTCATACAAAAAATGTTGCAAGTGGTGTCTGCGTATTTTCACTAAGAAGTACCCGACGCCAGTAGCAGAAAATTCTTAAGCCAGATCCGTGAAGTCACGGAAGTTAAGTAGCTCCGGTCACCGCGGGTCCCCGGATAGGTGACCGTCTGGGCCACCGCGCATCCTAAAGGCGCTGACCACTGGCCGATATGTGTAAAAGAAGGCACTGAATTGACGTCAGACTATCCCAATATGTTAAAGGGGAATTACTGCTCGTGTCCAACGCTACAAGGGCGTGCGCTCGCTGATAGTGAGAGAACTTAAAAAAAAAAATTTAAAGTATAATTTTTAAATTATATTGTTTGAATATGTGAATATTTTTCCATAATTGTAAGTTTCATTGCGAGTTCGAACCAATTATACAGACTGTATTGAATTCGTTCGTTAACACTAGTTTTCAGTATTAACATTAATTATAGGGATGTAAGTTTGTCTCCATTCTATCCCTCGCAAATGTATTCTGTTCTTTATACCTCTAATGTAATACGTACTTGAATCAAGAGTTTTCAATTAGGTGCGACGGTGCTTTACTGTGTATTGAGAAAATAACTCAATTTTACTCATCATTATCTGAATTTGGATTATCCCATTACGTATCACATACAAGGACGTGAGGGTGTCCTATTCTCGTTACAAAATTCTTAAGGCAAAGGATGAAGGGGTATGTTAGAATTAGTACACATGTATTATTTGTTCATCATAATTCAAAGGTTTAATTTTTTGACATTGTGTGAGAAATTGGCTTTGAGATTAATTTTTTTTATCAGAGTTTGAAAATCGCTGCCAGCAAATTTTGCTAGTTGTACTGAATTTACTCTAAGACAAATTATAGAAATTTCTAATACTTCCGGATCATATATGATGGGAGTCTGAGCACGTTACGTATTCGAAATATTTCGGGAAATTCGGTGCGTGCTTAATAACGATCCGCGTGGAAGGCGGAATGCAATGCTGACTTTCACAGCGAGACTATTACGACGTACACAGATGGGCAAGCGCCCACACTTACTATGTAAATTGCAGTGAGACCGGAAGTACATAGTTGGTCTCCTTCCAATTAATTTTCGACAACGAAGTAAAATTTTGAATGAACGTTAACCGCAACTGCCACAAACGAGTCCTTCGGTGTGGTTCAGCTTTCCACTTCGTCAGACAGCTGTTGAAAACCGCTGCATAGAATCGCTCGATTCATGTTAGGGTTCTGTGCTGGAGGTAACTTTCCGTTAACTAGTGGCCTCCACGAAGGAACTAGTGAAATCCGCGAAGGAAAACTTCCACGCAGAAAGACCTAAAATAACGTTACGGAAAATGCAAACAGCATTGAATATGATACAGTAGTGCGAATGTGAGAACTAACTCGCTGCTTCTACGTTAAGCATATTTTGTTACTAATAAGACCGTTCTTATAACGTATTACTTGAACTAAAGTTGTTTTTTGTTGCAAACTAATTTATGTGGCTAGCTGCGGCAAATATATATATAAAATGTTGGGGTTACGGACATGTAGATATTTCATTACAAACAATCGTAATAATATGATGTTTCTATCCTCTGTTTATAAAAGAGAATCAACAGTTACTCGAGTCTTTTTATGGAGTGTGAAAAAATCCACCTGTTTATTTCATAATGTTCTCATTTCTTTTGGATCTGTTCTCGTAGTTTTAATATTCTCATTTAGATTTCGTTTTATGCACTTTTATTTCTTAATTTAATCAACCAAACAAAGCTCGTGTGCTTTATATCTAGTATCCTTTCCAGAATGTGTTTTGATGCTATTTCATGGCAAATTAGCTTTGACCCCTGGACCACAACGCGCTCCCATCCTCGCGTGCTGCCTGCCGCTGCCTCGGAGCAGAGTAGCGCTGCAGCTTCCCGGAAGGATCTTCCGGTTGCCCCTCTCCGCTCCCCCTGGCTTCCGGCCCGCTCCGCAGACCTGAGCGCGCCCTACGTCACTTCCGCGTGTCGCGAGTCCGGCTGAATCAGCTCCGTTCCGGCGATGCTTTTCGGAGCGTCCCCTACCAGTGGTGAGCCCCCGCCCTCGTAGAAGGGGCAACTCCTGGTATCACAGTGATGCGCTCGTGTTGTTGAGGTCTCTTTTTTGTAGTAGCGGGGGCAGTATGCCAGAGGAAGGCCGGTTCTCGTCTCATCAGTAATATACAGGTGACCACTTTCTGTAAAACATGAAAATATATAGAAATGTCATTGCTCTGGAAAATTCGGGAATTTGTAGAAGAATCGTTAGATGCCAGAGACATTTTTAAGAGAGTTATATAATAATATATAATTTCTCAGAACATTAGTACATCTTTTTTCCCCTCGATTTTCACTCGGTGGGAAAATATTGTTAATTTGTTCTTTGTTTGGGTAATATCGTACAGCTAACCAATTAATATCACGGCTTTTAATATTTTCTTTAAGTAGTGTAAAATTGCAATTTTTGTCAGGAAAAAATAAAAAAAATCGCTGGAAAACCGGGAAAAGTAGTGGAAATTTGTTCCAGGAAATCAGTGGCCGTTCTACTTCTAACAACTAGGATCAAAGTAGTTGGTTCGCCGCTACAACTACGTACGAAGTATGATCTGAGACTACAGGTTTATTTCGAGGGAAGGGGTCTCTTCCGAATTGTGTAGCACGTAAGGACAGAACTAAACTTCGTATGGAGCCCAATTGCCGATGCAGTTGCGTTTTATTACAGGGGACCGAATGTCTCATTCAATCACGTTTTGCCGAAAACTCTCGTTGCTCGTACCACGTTCACTAGTCAATTACTTTTATTAATAAGGAATAAACCTGCACTACTATTAGAGATGGTCTCAATTCACCTTGAACTCACGTGTTTAATTCGCGGAACTTTATGCCACTGATTATGGGGGAAAATGTTCGAAAAAACATGCCAGGATATTGGTTTAATATTAAATAACATTAAAACTATTGTTGTTGATGCCAATTCTATCCTCTTTATTTACAGAGTTCCGCAAGTTCTCCTTTGTCACCCCGTAATTTAACTACTACGTTTAGAAACAGTGTGAGGTCGGGATTCTAGAGCTCACCAAAATGTGCATGTGCACAAGTCCAAAAAGGCAAGAGTCTTGAATTCAACATCTTTTAAGTAGTGTGTTCTATTGTATCTCATGAGATCCATGCTTTTAATGACCCGAACCTTCTTCATTGTCTTGTTAATTACATCCAAAACTGTGTACTCGACCCAAAAACATTTGGGGGAGGGTAGTTTCCCTCCGCTTCGTGTCTGGATTTGAGGATCCGAATCCTCGCAAATCCTAAGAGAAGGCGTTCGCCGCCACGTGGAGGACGTCGGCAGCACCTGGGAACAGAGGCGCGCGGTGCCTTTGTGGCTCATGGCGGCGCTTGACTCCGCGTTGGGCCTTAATGAAGGGTCTCGGCGCCTTCGCCCCAGGCGCAATATCAAAGCGAAGCGGCGCCAGAGCGGCGTCTCGGCGAGCGCAAACATGTTTGGAATAACGCCCCCCCGCTTCCTTCGCGGCCTTAATCAATGGCTACGCTTTAAGACGCTCGTCACGGCCCGCTCGGGGTTTCCGTTTCGGAGTGGAAGGGTCGATGAAGGATTTTTGACACCAGGAACTTTAAGCACTGTGTGGCGTACAGCAATCGATATTTCTGTCGACTGCTGTTCGCTACGCCGGGTTTAAGCTCTCCACTAGCTTCATGGCTGGGTAGAATTAAAACCCATGTCTGGAGGAGAATTCGAGCGGCCGGCTTCTGTGATCGGTAGTTATTCTTCCTTTCTCAGGTCAATATCTGGTAGAGTGGAATCCTAATACTAATCTTTCCTTCCTCATTATTGACCCCTCCTGGCACCTCCACCCACCCACCCTCCCTCCCTCCCTCACTCACTCACTCACTCACTCCCCTCACTCACTTCCTCCCTCCCTCCCCTCACTCCATCCATCCATCCACCCACACTCCCACACACTCCCCCACACACACTCCCACTCCCACACACACTCCCACTCCCACACACACTCCCACTCCCACACACACTCTCACTCCCACACACACTCTCACTCCCACACACACACTCACTCCCACACACACCCCCACTCCCACACACACTCTCACTCCCACACACACTCCCACTCCCACACACACTCTCACTCCCACACACACTCCCACTCCCACACACACTCACACTCCCACACACACTCACACTCCCACACACACTCACACTCCCACACACACTCCCACTCCCACACACACTCCCACTCCCACACACACTCCCACTCCCACTCCCACACACTCCCACTCCCACACACACTCCCACTCCCACACACACTCCCACACACACTCCCACTCCCACTCCCACACACACTCCCACTCCCACTCCCACACACACTCCCACTCCCACTCCCACACACACTCCCACTCCCACTCCCACACACACTCCCACTCCCACACACACTCCCACTCCCACACACACTCCCACTCCCACACACACTTCCACTCCCACACACACTCCCACACATACACACACTCCCACACATACACACACTCCCACACATACACACACTCCCACACATACACACACTCCCACGTTCATACACACTCCCACGTTCATACACACTCCCACGTTCATACACACTCCCACGTTCATACACACTCCCACATTCATACACACTCCCACATTCATACACACTCCCACATTCATACACACTCCCACATTCATACACACTCCCACATTCATACACACTCCCACATTCATACACACTCCCACATTCATACACACTCCCACATTCATACACACTCCCACATTCATACACACTCCCACATTCATACACACTCCCACATTCATACACACTCCCACATTCATACACACTCCCACATTCATACACACTCCCACATTCATACACACTCCCACATTCATACACACTCCCACATTCATACACACTCCCACATTCATACACACTCCCACATTCATACACACTCCCACATTCATACACACTCCCACATACATGCATACATACACACACACACACACACTCCCACACACACACACACTCCCACACACACACATTTCAACGTAGTTCTACACTGCCACTTGTGAAGGTGCTTAGGCACTAACCGGTCGGGGCGTTGCCTGTCTGAGGGAGATACCTGTCGGAAGGAAATATCCGACACGTCGGCGACAGATTTAATGTTCCAGCAGAGACGGAACTCAGTCTCCTCCCGGGATGTAACATGCCCTACATTTCGGGACTAATGACTCAGCTGACGTCATTAATAGCCCCTCATACGGAACTAATACCCACTAACCTCGGATTTGATTAAAGTTAGATGCCATAAGTCGTAAAACATATTTTATTTTGGGGAGGTGCATCATTCCAGCTGTAGAATTTCCCAGTCCTTCAAAAAGAACTGCGGTGCCGAGAACAAACATAACTTTTTTCATAATAAAAATACTTAAACTCGAACTTTCATAACTAGCTCACTGTATTTTTTTTACTTTTAATAACATAAAGTAGAAGTAGTAAAGGAGTAGTGGTGTCATTTTATTGCAGTAAAATTCATCTCGTCTTTCAATGGTTCCATAACGATAACAATATTTATGCACAATTTTTGTCAATTTTTCTTTTTACTGTACATTATGGATTTAAATTATTATAGTTATTCAAGAACCTTTTGAAGATTTTACCCTTAAGACTTCTGGTATTAGGCTTTTTTTTTGAAAATTTCTGCCACTGTTGGTAGTATAGACCCGAATAGATATTCAAGTTACGAAGGGGTTTGTGTTGTTCTGCAAGCAAAAGTAGTTCATTGAAAAGTATGAGTGTTGCTGTGTACTATATTTCCACGTTTACAATGCACACATCACATTGTCAGTTGTATGTAAGAAAAAAAAGTGCTTCACAAGTGATCTTTCAGTTTTAGTATTCGTACTCTTATCTTAACTTTTGTCGTTACCGTCACGAAGGGGATCATTGTAGAGATACTCACGTCCCAATTCATTTCAGTGTTCATCATTACTCTGACTGCGTTTGGGGAATGCGAATGAATATCACTCCCGTTATATCATGCATTTTTGATTCAATAACTCTGAATGTGAATTAATCAAAACTGTTTCTCTAGTTGTTTGAATGTGACTTTTTGATTTACTATGTAAAGTAAAAGAGTTTCAGGTCTGTGTTCACTTTTGACTTCCTCATGAATTAGTTCACTGAGGTGTGTAATCACCGTTATTTCTCTCCGGTTTTGTGCAATAGTGAGTAATGAAGACTTTCCCGGACCTCTTGTTCTGAATTTAGAGCAATTTACAAAATTGTGTTCCCTTCGAGTCTTTGTTTCCCTACGAATGTGTTTCGAATTTATCTCCCGTAATCCTCGAACCCTTTTCAATGTCACAGATCGCGGGGCGTGGACAGGAAGTGACAGGATTTTCGTATCGGGAAACATTGACCCTCATCTCGTTACGCTGTGAATCTTTTGTTTGCACAGAACAAACGATTGTGTCGAGTAAGGGGTAATATAGAACCATAATTGTCTCATTTCCCTCGCGTTAGCTGGGCATTGTTTACACGCTTCGTTTATTGTGATACTGACTCTGTATTTTGCTTTGTTCTCTGTTTGAATTACTTAATTATGTCCTGATAAAGGATGCGGAAGAATGGCGGGTGAGAGCGCGTAGAAATATGCCGGGAGGATAGGATATGAGAAATGTAGATTAAAAATTAAGCATTTATTTGTTTGTTTTTAATCGTGCTTCGCCCTTGTTACCCTTTCTTTCTTACTATGAGAACTTCAGCGTCTTTGAAAGAAAATAAAACAAACAACCAATGCCTAAATTCTTTATTGTTAAGAATATATTAGAAATGTTTTGACCCTTTACTTTAAAAGCTTTGAAAAAGTTTTCCTCACATCGTGAAGATGAAGCCGGATTAATGTTTCAAACACTAAAGCCCCTTAATAATATGAAAATTTTGAAAATACGTGAACGAAAATAAAATGAAAGAAAACTCTAATCTCTAAATTTACAATTTGATATTTCATACTTAACTGTTGTTTCATATTAATAAACTAATTATTTTATAAAAATGTTTTGGGGCCCCAATTCAGTGGGAGTGCATTGTTTGTTAATCCATCATTGTGATGGTGTGAAGAGTGTGTAAGGTCTTGACCCCACCCCTACGTAGTTGGTTGTGTGGTTGTCCCGTTCAGAGAGCTCTCTCTCTCTCTCTCTCTCTCTCTCTCTCTCTCTCTCTCTATATATATATATATATATATATATATATATATATATCTTTCTCTCTCTCTTTCTCTCTCTCTTTCTCTCTCTCTCTTTCTCTTTCTCTCTCTCTCTTTCTCTCTCTCTCTTTCTCTCTCTCTCTTTCTCGCTCTCTCTTTCTCGCTCTCTCTTTCTCGCTGTTTCTCTCTGTCTCTCTCTCTGTCTCTCCTGCGAACGCACCGCCACGGCCTCCCAAGGCGTCGCCAGCGTCGTTGGGGCAATTCAGGCGGCCGTGCTGGAATTGCCCCCTCGCGGTGATGTCACTGGGGGCGACCTCCGACCCGCTTAACTCCCGCGGCGCGGTCGCGTCTCGTAATCTCCCTCCACTTCCACACTCCCACACATGCTGACACACATAATACCATACATTAATATAAATAATATTAATGTTTATAATACAAAGTATTATTGTTTTGTTGAACATAATGATTTTATCAACCAAGTATTGCCAATTTTCTGTCGTCTGGAAGGATTTCATCAGCACTGAGACTTAGCGGTTGTCAGTGGCAATATCGTTGCCTCGGCGTCATTATTAACCGGGCGGTCGTAGTGTTCGTGTCTCTACGGTAGCGGATTTTCGATATTAGTCTCATAGCCCGGTGAAATTCTGACACCGATCGGGAAAATTGTAGCGAACGGCTGCTGGCATTAGTACGAGGCAAATACCGCAACAGAACCACGGAGCACGTATGACCTTCCCATTCGTCCTTGACCCCTCTTTTCGTTTTACACACACACACACACACACACACACACACACACACTCGCGCACATGCACTGTTCTAAACACTTGGAGGGATACACACATACGGTACCTTGTAACCTGACTTGTAGTAGGGCACCAGAACTACCCTTTGTGAGGACAAGGAACCACATCTAGGGATATAGCATGCATTACACATTCGGAACTAATGATGTCAGTAGTTAACGCGCGCGCGCGCACCCACACCCACCCACACACACACACACACACACACACACATCAATATTACCAACCCGTTTCACCTGAGAGGATTCCGTCAGTACTTCGGATGTCAAGCCCTAGCTGTAGCGCGTCGTAAGAAGCAAGAATAATTAATTAGCGACCTCTTTGTATTCTTTCGCCATCTCCTTCCCCCTTCCTTGCGAGGCAGTTCCTGGTGACGGAGGCGACCGCCCGGCGTGCAGCTGCACGCTGTCGCCGCCGGCCGCCGGGCGCACGTGCCCCAAACGCCAATACCGCAGCGCAGCGGCCATGCACCGCCCTTTTTTGAGCCGCCGGCTGCCCGCTTAAGGCCAGCGCTTGGAGCGTTTTTAGGCGTTGACGGTTTGTAACTGGAGACCGCCGCGCAACGCCGCACGCCTTAACGAGGCCGGCCGTGAGCGACGCTTCCTCGACTCGCAGTACAAGGAAACGCTCTGTCCGCGGTGATAATTCTTATTGTTCCGAGATCCCTCCGCGAATACTAATTCGTGGGCTTCAATTGTAATTGTTCATTGTGGCGGGAAGATGCGGTTAAAACAAACATTGGGTGAACAATGTAATCACTTGTTTTCTCAATTACGGTGAAGGTTGTGAGTCAACTTAATATGGAACAATAGGCAGGTTGAATATTATACTGAAACAGCTGTATACTTAAACAGCTACGAAACACGTATAACATCATTTTTATGTTTACAAAACGTTAAGTATTTAAGCAGATATGCAATAGACATGTCGCTTACGGATGAAATAGAACTCAAAATATATTATTTTATTTTAGTTATCGTTAGTATTCGTCGATATATTGCTTTGGAGCCTCATTTTCGTAGAAGAGTCAGCATTTATATTTATACTCCTCTCGAGAATTACAGCGTAAACCTCCAGAAGACATTGGTTTTTATTGAATTATTGTGATTAGTCCTTGGTATTAATTTAAAAAATAATAAAATATATAAAGTCCTCTTAAATTCAGTGGTGGTTTCAGATATCTTGTGGAACTTAATAATGTGAGTTAAGAGATAATCAAATACAACATTAACAAATTTAATATTTATTAAAACATAACAAAGTTAACTTTTCGGAAACGCATTTCCCATCTTCAGTGGGTGCGCATCGGTCAACGCTTTCCCATCTTCACTGAAAGTTTAATCCACGTTGCATGGATAACCCACTGTAAGTCCCCTTAAAGCAAATTCTCAGTTTTCACATTAAATACAATTCTTATCATCGGTGTCTCAGAGAAATTGCTTCTTTTCGTTCGCCTTGAAGCCGCTTCGCTTGGTGACGTGGGGCAAAGGGTTGGCGTTATTGTCTCGGCGTCTCGCATTTCAACCGGCCTCTTTGTACTCTCACGCGCCCAGCGGCAGGGAGGGGAATTACGCCTTCTGTGTCGCGCCCTGACTTTTAATTACCGCTAGCTGCTGCCCCTCCCCTCCCCTACCCCATTCCTCCCCCTTCGTTATTTACGTAGAGTTTTGCTTTGCTACGCGCGCCTGGTCTGCACGCAAACACTCTCGACGTCCAATGCTGTAGTTAGCGCGTCGCTGTACGCGAATTTATTTTGGTTTGTATTCCTTATGGCTGGAACCGTTGTTTTCGGTTATGGAAGTGGACGTTGGGATCCGAACAACCCAGCCTATGTTGAGCACATTTCCGGAGCCTGGATATTGTACACGGGAACAGCAGAAGCAATAACAACTTGCATTCTAAACAATCGATATGACGTTTTAATTTGGGTACAATAAAGATAGTAACAGTCGAAAATTGACAGAGTGGGCAAAATTTCTGTATGCAGTAATAACTACATCCGAGTGTTAGGTGAGAGAATTTAAGCATTAATTGCACTCTCTTATATAGTTGTAACTTAGATTTTTCTACGCGCTCGAACAGTCATTGGTCGCATAACCCGTAGCGCTCTAATTATCTTAAAAATTGGGCAGCAATTCTTCTTCCAGAACGGTGGCAACCCTGACACAGATGCGCTTCATTGCTTTCTTTGCGGAGTCTAAGAATTTTATCCTCAAAAAAGAGTAAAAAATACTTCAGAGCATAATGGGGAAAACGGAAACACAGTTGTGGGGAAAATAGTTCATAGTGTTCAGATGTTGTGATGTGGAATATGTAAAAATTATCTGTCTTCATTTGTATACAACAGCCACAACTTAAGCTGATCATGGTATTTCATATACATTAAAAAAAACTTGTATTACCAATTTTTAATATGACGATACAATTACGACGATACTTTAACATTTTGGGCTATTGATTTCTGAATATGAATTAAAAAATAGATTAATTAGCAAATACGTTCCCGAAAAACATTGTTCATACAACTGCACTAAATAAAATCGTAATCATGTATATGAACAAAGTTAAACATTTGGAGTGACTGATCACCGGAAAAAAAATACATTGGTTGTATTTGTTGAGTGACCACGAGATTGTAGTTCGACTACGTTATCAGATTCCTTCACCAACGATGAATTGGCATCCCATTTCGTCCGTCCCAGCCCTGTGCTGTGGCGCGCGCGCGTTTGCGTGCTGTCGCGCTGGTGTGGGCGGGCGCTTGACCCTAATCACAATCTCACGCGGGGGCGGTCTGACGGCCCGAAGGCCAGCGCCGCCGATAGCGACCTGACCCCGCCCCCTCGCTCCCCGCCCCCGCCGCCGCCGCCTACTTTCCTCCGCTCCCCGCCCCCGCCGCCGCCGCCTACTTTCCTCCGCTCCCCGCCCCTTCGCCCTCGCTCCGTCCCGCCACGTCTCTCTGCGAACCGACGTTCTTCGCCGCTTTCTGGAAAATCGAGAAAAAAAATCATTGCCCTGTGAAAGTCGGGGAAAATCAGAGAATTTATGGGAGAATCGTTGGAATGGAGGAAATTTTGAGATGGTTAAAAAAAAGACGTTATTCCTAAAAAAAATAAAAATAACACAGCATTATTTTTGGCTCAATTTCTATTTGTTCAAGTTCTTAAATTTGTACTTTATCACAGCGAAATTAGAGAGCGGTAAATTAGTTGTTTTGTTTCAATTTTTATGTACATATTCTGAACTACCCTGCCACTCATACCAGTGAAACTTATAAAAAACGGTAAATCAGGAAAATTTGTTTCAGAAAATGAGTAGCTACCATACTTGCTTCGCGTTGCGCTCACCTTATGGGGTCTTGTCCCATACCTTGGTCACGCCTTGCTCTCCGCACCGCTCCGTTCCCCTTCCCCGTTCTCTTCCCCGTGCCTCTCCTTGAACCCCTCCCCGGTCCCCCCCCCGGTCCACTCCCCCGGTCCACTCCCCGATCCCCTCCCCGGTTCCGTCCCAGGTCCCCTCCCCGGTCCCGCTGAGCTCCCCGCTCACTCACCTTGCTCCGTTTTCTTCCATGCCCCGCTCCCCGCATTGCCCTCCGCCAAGACTCCGAACCCATTCACCGCCTAACTTCGCTCGCAGTCTGCACCCCGGCCCTCTCTCTTACCCCCGCCTCTCCCCTACTCTCCGCCCTCACTGCCCCGTCTTCCTTATTCTTATGATCTCTCTCCTCATCCCTCTGGCTTCACACAGACTATCGCGGTTGAATTCGTGTGAATGTCCCTGTTAATTTCATATACTACAATATATCTACTATTTCCAGCGCACTCTTTGCTAATTAGAATGGTCTGGTAATATGATAATAATTGGTACGTGGTTGGTATTTGTGAGACGCCTCTGCAATAACGCGCCGAAAATCGACCGCCGGACTTTGTGATGGTTGTATTGAACATGTACCAATCCCATACTTCTTTAATCGGACCATAGTGTTTTGTTTTTTATTCTCCACCCTTTCCCTTCCAACGTCCACTACTGCCCCTCGCCTTCCCCCACGGCCTCTCTCCCCACCCGCCCTCAAACCCTCCCGCGGGGCGTGGGTCGCCGGCCGCCGTCACGACACGCGTCTCGCGCGCGCCCCGCTAATGGCAGGCCGGCGCGTTACGTCACAGCGGCGGCGGCGGCAGCGGCGTGATGTATGCGGCGCGGGAAGTAATGACTGTCGGCCGCTTCGAGGAGCGTTCGCCTCGCAAGATAACCGTCCAGCCACGCCACGCCGCGCCTGGCGTGCAGGCCAGGGAACGCGGTGGGGGACCATTCGACCAGGAAGTGAAGAGGGAGAGGGGGGCCGGCGAACCTGGAAACATTGAAAATAGTATGAAGAAAAGTGAAAAGAAAAAAACACACAGAATCTTTATTGATTGATTAGGGTTTCCGGGTGCGCCAGCTGCAAAGGTCATTAGCAAGTGTGGTGCATAGTTTTATTGCGGGATGTGACGGTGATCTTCTTCAGCTGAATGAGATCCGGCGCCGACCTACACGTCGGATTATAGGTGTTTTTTCCTCATCCAGGTATCTCCCACCAGCGGAGCACCGCCCCAACCGGGACAAGTTCTATGCTCACGACATACGAGACGAATATAACAGTAAACCACTGGTAAATTGGTTGCAGAATTGAACTGTATTCAATATTTAATTGTGTCTGTGCTACAACCAAAGATCTGATACGTTATCATCCTGCGCGACACGGTATAAGTAATTACCAAATAGAGTATATTGACAGTGCCTGAGTTCACTTATTTACTTATTCCGTTTACTAAAAATGGCCCTACGAGATTGAGTGCAAGGGGGGAGGAGCTGGTGGTGTAATGTTTAGCGCATGTCTTCTACCACTGGGAGCCAGGTTCGATTCTGGCCAATCCATGTCATTTGAGTTGTTCAAAGCGAGCTTTCAGTTGATTTTGGCAGGGTTATCACTTTTCCTCTCCTCATCTTTGTTCCATTTTCTTTCACCTTATATTTCATAAATTGCTTCCATATGCTCGTTTAGATTACTAATGGATCTTAATGACTTTAATGGTTGAAGGGTACGTATTAATAATATAAATAACTAATTCTAATAAACATAGACTAATATATTTCAATCCAGTAAATATAATCAAATAAATAATCTAATTTTCCGGAAGGAATGGGAGAAATTTCTGCGTGGAAGGAGTAAACTACTACATATCTCTATATAAATCAATTTACATTGTCGGGAAAGCTCTGACCTACTCTGATCTTTGGTTCCAGTTCTGTTACACATTATTAGCGGGATCCCACCAGAGATATGACAGTAGAATCAGAAAAGGTGGTATGGTGTGAGAGTAACGAGGTGTAGGATCGCGGCGCGAAGAGCCTTGACAAGTGCCAGTCCACTTTTAGACCTCTGCGCTTGCATCATTGGTTCGACATGAACGTTGAGTTATATTGAGAAACAACGTCATGAGAGCGATCGTAAAAAGCTGGCAAGAGCTGCTGAAAGATCGTTCTTAGGGATTTTCTGCTCGTAACCGCACTGTCTCCGTGTACCATCCATAAAGACTTCGAAATGGTTACGTTTCAAAGAGAATTAAATATAGATGAACTTGAAAGTGATCTAGATTGTGTCTTTGTTACTTTCATGAGGGAAACTTTAATTTTTAAACTTATCAGTGTTGGCGTGACCTGTCATGATTAATTGTTCAATCTCAAAATGCTGACGTGCTACCAGAGATACTGCGGTTCTGGACGTTAAAATGAATAAACTCTTTAACTTGTCATTTTAAACTTTAGTAATACGTACTTCTAATTGTAGGTAAAAATGTGGTTAAATAAGAATGTTGTTTGAAAACATAGTACTGAGCGTGAAAATTCGATCTGAAAATAATACAATGACTTTTAGATCGATTATTTTTTGTTGTTAAATATATTATAATTACGCATTTAATATTTCATCCCAATCCACATAGAAGAAATGCAGACAAAATACCATTTATTTTATTTTATTACGGGTAGGGAGAACTTTAATCAATTAATTTTTCACATTAATTTGACATTCTTTTTAGCGTTACTATTAGGTGCACACTTTTTCACATCAAAGTGGCACTTAAATATATTTTAAATTGAAGTACAGTGATAAAGGGATAGATTTTTAGTTCGTACCGAAAAAAGAGTGGTATTTGGATTATTTGTCTTCAATTAGTGAATGTAATGATATTTTATTACTTTGTATTTCTTAGAGGAGTCTTTTATTACGTAAGTGAAGAGCAAAGATATAGTTCCACAGGCTCCTGTAGCTGAAGCCACCAAAAAATACCTATGCTCTTGCTCAAAAATAATGACTGGCTTCTTTGAAACTGATTGAATTTTAAAATTTTTGCATAATTGTAAATGAACACCCAAAATTGCAAAATAACCGCACATTGTAAAGGCAAAAAAAACATGCAAAAACGTTTGAATCTACTCTTTAAAGGTGTATAGGTGTTGTGGTGCGTTATTGTTGGCATTTTTCATGAAATAATTGTAAACGTTGTCATTGCCAACAATAGTATTTAATATAAGAGCAGCTTTCGATGGCTTAGTCATCATCATTAGTTGTCTGCTCAATGGAAGCCACGAATAGTCGTTTTGTGGCTTCCATTGAGCAGACAACTGATGATGATGGCTAAGCCATCGAAAGCTGCTCTTATATTAAATACTATTGTTGGCAATGACAACGTTTACAATTATTTCTTTAAAGGTGGCCAGTTAAGCTCAAAACTCCCGCAGAAACCCGTAAAAATATATGTATAGTATAATAAAAACGTGAAAACTGCTAAAAAGTTCACGAAAAGAATTGAAACTACATCGAAAAACTGTGACAAAGAGCAGAGACAATCCCTTCTACAATCGCCCAAAAATTCTTTGTATAACTTCAACAATTCATTGAAAATTTCTGTAGAAGTAAAGGTTTATATGTAAATAAAAAAATTGATTGGCTGAGGGACCACGATATGTCGGTCCCCCTCGTGATTTAGGCTACGCTCGCCTACGCTCCGGTGCATCCGGCCGCTCAGGGCAGCGCCGGCGCGTCCTTCGTGCGCCACCTGTTGTGGCAGCAGGGCGCTGCCAGCCGCCGGGGGAGGGGGAGGCCGGCTCCACGGAGCGTGGCAGCCGCGGGCTCTCACCGCACTGGGCGCCTCCGCCGCGCCGGGGCAAGGTGGCCTAAGAACCTGAAAACGCTGCGGATTGAAGAAACCGGCGAGAAATCACCGGGGAATTTGTGTGAAAACGCTATTTTTGTTCGTTATGTGGAGACTGGAAGTTTGGAAGGTGTAAACCGCCCAACGGTGCCTCATGTTTGTATCCAGACGAAATGAATTCATTGAAGATTTTCGGGTTTTCTTGTCCAAGATGCTATGCCTCCTAAATAAATCAGTCATGAGATAATGCCCATCTTATTTGACGCTGATCCTTGAAATATATTTAGTTAATTAATATTTTTCATGTAAGCAGCAAGTATGCTTTTTTTTTTTTTTTTTTTTTTTTTGGAATTACAGTCTTACTTGACATTTTCACTTTTGTAGCTTTTGATCTATGATTGCCACCTTTTTACGTAATTTGTAATTTTAGGTTCCCTGCATAGATTGCTCTGCGATATATTTGCGTATTAAAATCTATACCAGAGTTGCAAAACACTTAAGATGTTTTGCTAAATCTGGGAAATTTGCTTTCAAGACAGAGAAATCAAATCACATTTAAAAATCCTTACCCCCACGGAACTGCCGCAGCAAGTAGAGTTCAGACGTAACCTCACTCTGAGATAACTTTCTGTAGTATGGATTTTTTTACTTAAACTCTTATTATTGCCGATAACAACGTAAAGTGACGAGTTCGAAACATGTAGTGAAATTGCGGAGTTTATCCGACCAACTATAATTGTATATTTATTAGTGATGCTAATTTCATGAAATTAATAATTTCACCTTCAAGTTACTGCAGAAGCTGCAACCAATTTGTAAAAAGAACTTCAAATTGCAAGTTCGAAATAAAACGTTTTTTCCTTTATCAACTGTTTTGCTAGATTGCACAAAAATATAAGTAACCGACGCCGAAGCCTACAGTTTTGAATGAATAAGGCCAATAATTCGTATATTCGAAACTGCTTTTACATGCCTGTAAAATAAAAATAAGTACATTGTTTCTTACATCTTTTGTGACTGTGTCTGAGGAACAACTGCTCGAAACAGTGTTCGTTGCTTTTATCAAGACATCTCCTGCTCAGAGGCGTGGAAATTACAAGGGATTCGCTTTGCGGTCGGTTGTTGCATCTCAACGACGCATTTCATTAGAAAACATATGTAGTTGAAGTAGTAAACTGAGCCCATGTTTTCATTCCTTCTGCGCCCGATGGAGGCGCCAAACCAGTGGAAGTGATTGGGGAAATAAAATGTGCCAGAAGTCACTGTCAGGGCTTCTTTTACATTTTAAGACTTAAGGCACAAAAATGTCCGGAAAGTCCACCGGCATTGACTGTAAGGAGGAATTTTGTAACTTATATATTATTTGTGATTCCCAAAACCTGCACCACCAGGAAAATATCAAATGTTGCGAGTTGAGAAAAAAAAACGGACCTAATTTTCAAGGCTAGTTTGCTATTAAAAAGAAATAGTTTTTAGGAAATCGTCGGGCATTTTTATCATTCACAACATTATGAAAATGCTTTCAAAAGACATTTCCACATTCATTTGTGTCCTGGACTTGCGGATAAAGAGAATACGACGAGGTCACAATGCGATATGTTTGACGTCTCTCTGCTATTGTATTTCAAACGTGGCTCTTTGCTATTCGTGTTTCTATAGAAGGCTCGTATATTATCGCTCACACTTTCCGTTTTTCCTGATTGGCAGTCACATGACGATAAAGATACTCGCGGTGACTGTAAAAACTTGGACGTGTGTCGAAAGCAAGAGCTCGTATTCTAGTTACTCGTGCATGTATTCCAAAGCGTAGGCTGATACGTGGCCTAGGCGAGGTTGTAAAGTAAGTGCTGCACTTACTCCTTCACATGTCGCCTACCTTGGCGCTTTATCCGACAAAGCGAAGAGCCGGGTTAAATTAATAAAGCTCACAGTTGTTTATTGTGTGGTTGCCCACCCACATTCTTTTCACGTTTCCCCGCTGCCCACGGATTATCAGATATCGCGTGTCGCTTGTCTAATCTGCTCGCAGTTTACATCAGTATTCTGCTCATTCGCAATGTACCGCATTCGTCATGAACGAGGTCATATTATGCAGCCTTGACTTACTGGGGAAAGGAGGCTATTAATTTTTGACGAATGTCGCAAATAAGAACTCGCATGTCAGTCAATTTCAATTTGTTTTTGTTTGTTTTTCTGTTGGCGATATTCTTATTCAGTATAACAAAAAAAGTTGGGTGTAGGTTCTTTCATATCTAATTAACATATATAAAAGAATATTTTCAAATAGAATCTTATAAAATAGATTTTAATTAAGCATATAATTCATTTTAAATTTTATATCAACATTGTTTCGACGAAAGATGAAAAGGTAATGTTCTTTCGATGTTCAACATTACTTGAAATTGTTCAATGAATGACTATTTTGGAGGTACGAGGAACTTAATTGTTTTTTCTGCATTAATTTTGTTTCTCTCACTAGATTTTTAATGTATTAGATTTCTGGGACAAGAAAGATACAAATAAGTCAATAGGTATTTTAATACGTTGGTAGCAGTTCTCTCCAGTCCTACAAGACACGTTATAAGTCACAAGGTTGAAATATTTAATTAAAAGATATGATTTTGTGAACCACAGTGCAGTGTGTGAGGTGAAGAGAGAATGTTAAAGCCCGAATTAATAAGATCGAATATCTCAAGCAATTTATAATGCAGTGCCCAATTGTTTGACATCGCGGTCTTTACAATTGAATAATTATCGTCAACTGTCTTCGCCAATTTTAAGAGTTTCACCAGACGTTTCTGGCTGGCACTAAAACCTGGTGGCTCTTGAGTGGGTCTTGGCTACGTAGCTAACGGATGAAAACTTCTCGTAGCCTGGGTGATCTATAGAATAGGAACAAATTCTCCTATTTAGCTCCTCATTGCGTTCGGAAGCTATTGTTATTAATCCGTCCGACTGGCTAGTAAGCCCTTTTCAAGCTTGTGCCCGCCCGTTCGTCTCATCCCATGCCCATCACATTCTAATCGTACGCCCATCCCTCCCCCTTCCCATGGCGCGTCCTGTGCCCAACCCGTCTTTTGCCTCCGCTCCCACTCTCGCCCGTGCCCGCGGCCGGCCAGCGCCAAGTGCCCGGCGCCCCCCGCCCCCCGCCGGAAGCCGCCGGCGCATCTCATTACGCATGCCGTGTGGACGCCGGAGCGCGACGCCGGCAAGTGGGGCGGCCTCGTCCACGCTAATTCACGGCGCGGCGGCGGCGGCGGCGGCGGCGGCGGCGGCGGCGGAACGGGCGCCCCAGAGCGCGGATCAACTGAGAGGCCCCGCGCCAACCCGTTGCTGTGCCGGCCCATCCGCCCCCGGCCATCTCGCACTCTCCCGTCCGCGGCTCCTCACACCACCAAAACCAACCCACCAACCCACCTACCCACCAACCCACCCTCCCGGACCACATCTCCCCGCCCCTCCTCGAGCCAACCCGTCCCCCATCCGCCACCTCCCCGCCTTACCTCCCCACCCCTTGCCTTCTCCCGCCCCATCCCCGGTTCTGACCGCACCCCCCACACTACCCTATTCCCACCCTCTGCCCTCGACTCCCACCCCGTACTCCCACCGTAGTTTTCCTCTCCTGTCTCGTAGACCCGTCCCCAGTCTCCCGGTTTTCACTTTTGGCCCTCGCTTCATGCCCCGCCTTTTGCCCTGCCCACCACCTTTCAGCCAGTCATTTTATTTATCGATTGATTGATTAGTGATTCTGGATACGTCAGCTGCTAAGTAGTTCCTTAAGTGTAGTCCTTTTTTTTCTTCGAGAGGTGGCTTATCTTCGCCCGCTGGGTGGTAAGATTCGGCGCAACCGTGAACACGAACACAACTGCCCCTGTATATCGGCAACCAGTGAGCAGTTCTAAACTCACCATAGAGACTCATACAGACCTGCACTATTTGTGAAGGAATAAGGTCGTAACTTAGGTCTATGGTCAGACGTTAAGGGTGCTCGGTCCGTCACAGGACTTACAGTGCATAACTTCGCTACCTTACGTGTGACATTAAAACTCTCTATTGTCGAGCAGATCCGGCGCCTCTGCTTATTGAAATCGGCCAAACCAGTCTATCCAGTCCTCGCATTTCCACTTTTCTGCTCTTCTGTGGCTCCAAGTCCCTGCTCTTCTTCCACCTCGTTTCAGTTCACTCGTCCTAGACGATCAGTTTTTGTTGTCGATTGCATTCATCGTTCTTAATTTTCCCATTTAAGAGGACTACATGGCTCAGTTATTACTACTCTGTGACATGCATTGTAGGTAATTTCTTAGTGCTCTAATTTCTTAGTCTTCTTGGCTGCAGAACCTATTAAGACATCATTGTTTATTCCATTTCGAAGACTGATTTCAGAAATACATGAAATGGATACTTGTTTTTGATTGTGCTGGGTTTCAGCACACCGTGAATTCGATTAGAGATGACGAGGTTTTTATAAGCGTTTGAGGAGAGGTATGTGATGGGCTAATTGCTTTAGATTAAACTATTTATGTAGTTGTTTGTAACATACCATGATGCATTTCTTACTGTTCTTAGATATTGATTTTGAATGAGTAGCATTTTATTAATGTTAGTTTTAGATGCATTTAACCATATTGGACAGACGTACATCAGGGGTCTTACTATAGTTTTGACACTCATCGTAAGGATTTTTTTTTATTTCAGCGTTTCTTCTCGCGTCACCCATGAGAGCCTTTTCGTTCGTTTGTTTCTGAAGGCTGATTCCTGCCGCTCTTTCTTTCCTTCTTCATTTTAGATTCCTCTCAACTTTCATCTCTTATGTTTTTTCTCCTAGCTGTGTGTGGCATGTCTAGTCGCCCCCGCAAAGCTCACTGTTCCTCGCAAGCCACTCGATGATGTTACTTCAACGGTTATCTCCAGACACCTTTGGAAACCATCATAGCACATCCTTGTACCTCGTAAATAAACACTCATCGCGTCCATCTCAGTGCAGAAAACCCGTGATGTTGTTTACCGCGTATCTCCCATTCGCCCGCTGACCGCCTACAGTGGCACTCCCCGCTGTGATGTGTATCTCCTCTTCGTTTTTGCCTGCCCTCGTCTCCGCTCCCACCTTCCACGTCAGGTCTCCTTCCATCGGCGCCCTCGCTGTCCCCCAACCCTCTCCTCCGCCTACCCACCCCGTGGAATTATAATTGCAGCGTGCGCCTGGGGGCTATTTGGAATGCTAATTAGGGTGACAGGTTGGCCGTCGCGGACAAGCGGCGGCGTCCGCACCGGGCTTTAAGTCGCGGCTCCGCGCAGACGATGTTATCGTTCCGCTGGGGAGTCGACGACGCGACCCTAATGAATAGGAATTGCGATACCGCGTGAAACGCGCAAATATTCGCCCCGCCCCTCCCCCACCCCCCACCCCCCACCCCTGGTTATGAATCCCCTCTGCGCGCCGTTTAAGGGCGCTCACCTTTCGCACGTTGTAAAAAAGGCTTAAAATACGACTTCGCCGCCTTCGTAATTTTCGTGCACCTGTCCACTTAATGGAATTCTTCTTGCGTGCCTCTGTTAATGTTCGGGCAGTGGCGGTTTTGGGGAGCTTAGCAGCCTAATAAAGGGTCGTGAGTGAAGTTTTGATACAATGAAAGAATCTTTTAAAAACTTTAGTAATTCATAACAGTTGTAATAAGAGTTCCTAATTTTTGGGTTTCGATCTACGTAATTCTACACGAGATATGATTTAAACTTACATTCATAGTTAGATATATTTTTTTCTAAATTTTAAAGAGTATTTGTAGATGTAGTGATATAAAACAATACTCTTAAAAGTCACTTTTTTATAAAATTAATTTCTCATGCGTGTTCATCCAGAAGACGAATGACACAACTTTGAGAGTTTGCAATCTTAATGTTTCAGAATTCAGTGAGTAATGTTAAATATTAAATTTCTATTACTTCCTTTTTATTTCATCGCTTAATGAAACATTGTATTTAATATTTGTGGCAAGTCAAAAATGGCGAGCGGATAAATGAACAGATGTGCGATAAACCTGCATAGGCATTTTTTTATTCCGCTTTAGCTTCAGCATCTTCTCATTTAATACAGTAAAGTACTGTATTGAAATTAGAAATTTATCTGTTACGCTTATGATCTCAAATACTTGACCCTACAACAGTGGAGTGATCGACATAAAAAAGGGCTTCGCCGTGAGGGTGTATGTCTCAACATTTCCTTTCGTCTGCAAGTTAATCGCTGTTATGATAATTTTTAAATTCCGTCTGGAAAGCGACGTGTCTGATAAACTTGCGTAATACAGTTCCTGAAACGAAGTAAATGCAAATAGTTTGATTTTTTGTTAAACAGTGACGTGTTTCAACATGCTATCGAATGGAATCTTGGTGGAAAAAAAAGTATGAAAATTATACTGTATTTCAGCAGCAAAAAGTATGCTGCTTCCTCATTTATGTTGAAACCCCCCAAACCTTCTGCAATGATGGTTGCCATTACATAAGTTCAATCGTAACAGTTCACAATACTGCTACATCAACACAGCTGCGGACTAAAACCTTACCAAATAGTTCCAAGCGTTTTTTTTTTTTTTTGTTAATTCATGCATTTCTGGAATAATTTTTGTCTGGTTAATATTCTGCGGCTCTAATCCTTCTGAAGTTTTGGCAAAATTTTAGCCTTGGAGAGTCATCCACGTTTTCGCAGTTCTGTCAACTCTCTCGATATAGTAGGTAGATCATGTTATAATATGTTATATATTAATATGTTAATATTAATGGATGTGAAATACATGATGTGGAAAGGACGTTGCGCGGTACGTTTTGAAGTACTGTTGGGCTTCAACGAGAAATTGAAAGGAGGTAACTGCGAAACCTACCAGCTGCAGCAGCTGGCCTCTAGAATACTCATCGATGCAGTGGTTTGGATGACCCAGTTACCAGGAACATCCACAGTCGTCGGGACTGTACTGGCGTCACTCTCTGTATAAACCGAGTGACGTTCCTAAAGAAGTGTTATCTGCAAATGGAAAGTCGTATACGATCCAAAATTTTACCGTACTATTAAATTCTTATTTAAAACACCTTACACACATTGAGTTTGCCGCAAAACAGACTATGGAATTACATTATTGTGTTAGCACATATTTTAAATATGAGTAGAATTAATTCAATGTTTTTCTCAGGCCAGAAGATGACGGAAACCATTTGTGTATAAAAAATCAAATACAAAATGTTATAACAACGCCCCATAATTGCCAATAAACCTGCAAATTGTCACAGCTTTTCATTTTTTCGTGTTGCGGCCGCGTACGTGGTTTGCGACTGGCAGAGCTCGTGTCCTCGTCCTCACCCACAGCTTGATTCCCCGAACGCCCCGCCACCTGCCGCCCTCCCCTCCCTCCCTCTCCCCATCACCTCTTCCGCCGGTTTTCCCCTCGGCGGCTACGCGGAATGTCATTGAGGCGCGCTGGACACTGCCTCGCGGCGACCGTGGCGCTGCCATGCGCCTGGCGCCGGAAGCGGGGCTGGGTGGTCAGCCAACAATGATCGCGGCATTGTCTGATTGTCATATTTTTTTAAGTTAATGTTCGAAAAAAAATGGGAAAGGGATGAATGCGAATAAAGTGCACGGAGGAACCGGTGTGTTTTGGAGATAAGGAAATAGTGAAAGTGTGAATCATGAAAAGAAAAAATAATTCTGTAAGAGTTATCAGTTCATTCTCAAGTTATGAAGGTGTGAAACAAATCCTATTTTCATAACGGTCATTATTTTACTATATATTTTTAAACAATCTTTTCGTCGGAACTTAAACTTGTTTTCTTTTGATCGATTATGATTTTTAGAAGTTATTAAATTTTGTCCTTTTGGGGTTTTTACATGTGAATAGAAATTTACTATTCGAATAATAAGAATCACACGATCCACGATATATTTTTAGAAATACGAGGATGGAGAACAATAAAAGTAAGAAAACAACCAACAACAAGTCACAATTAATGACTAGATAGTTGTTAGGGAAATATATCTCTGATAGGGTAAACACTACTGTTTTAAATGGTCGAGAAAGGACGTCCAATTGTGTAGAAATGACACCTGATGGAATGAAGAGGACGGGGGAATATAGAGAACAGTGGATACGTCTTTTGTTGGGAAGCGTATTTAGCTTCAATCTTTGGTTCGGAAGCATGTTGAATGGTTGCTCAACGCCCCTGCATACGAGAGCAGGCGTTCTGCCGCGCGCAGCGAGAGCGGCCGCCGATGAGCGTTTAGGCGCCTGCGCGCGAGCTGCGCAGCCTAATGGGTCTGCGCGCGCAGCTGGCCTTCAGGTGGCGCGCAGCTGTGACGAGACGAGCGACAGTTTCGCAGCTCTGGCCCTGGCTCATTTAACAACAGATTGCAGGCCGGTGGGTGGACGGGAGTGGGGCTGCGCATTTCACTGGAGAGTTACCCGACTTCACCATCGACGCTGTTTGGGACAATGGACCCTCACATCGGATGTGCTCTGGCTGTGTTGCTTAACGTTGCCCGAGAATCACAGGCTCTTTGAGTCTTTTTCTGTCGTTTCCGGTAGTTTTTAAAATTCAGAACTAATATTTGCGCAGGAACTACACAGAAATGCTTAACCGTGTACTGTAAATTTTATATAACTTACTTGAAGTTATTAATTTGCGTCAGTAGTGGGGTGCGAAAATTAGCAATACGGACAGAAAATATGTCATACTGCCATTATTTCATTGTGAAAGCTAATAGTGTTCATTGTGTAGCTATCCTTAGTGAGAATCCGAAGTGAAAGTTGAAAACTCTATATTACCTTAAATCTTCGCAGATCCATTACAACTGATCCAGAATTGCAAAAACCGCGACTTCACTGCAACACATATGATGATCAGTTTTGTTTTATCTAATTTTAACGTTATCAATGATGAACTAATTTACTGATCTATCTCAGTTGAGATTTTCGACACACGTAAGAATTGAATGTGATATCCGAATGTGCATCCATGTTTTTTTTTTAAAACATGACTCAGGAAGGAGGTCGTCTTTTCCTTCATCATTCTGAATTATTATACTAGTAAAATTCTAGAACAAAAAGCCATTTTAGTAGCCATAAGCCATTTTACACCTCCTTGTACAAGTAGTTTTATTCTCGTTTGGAGGTGAATAGCTCTAGTTTGTCTTTTCGTAACATCAGTAGCAACTCGGAAAAGTAGTTCGCATTTCAGAAGTTCTTTACCGAGGAGAAAATCCCTCTCGTAAATTCGCGGAAGCTACGTAAAAGAAACGGCCCGCACGTCCGAAAAGGAGGTTATCCCCCGATAACGAGTTACGAGGTGGGCGGGGAAGGGCGTTCAATTGTCCGTAGCGTCGTCGTCTTGGCGACGGGAGACGAACGGTACGACTCGTGGGAAATCGCTCCGGGTACACGTTGGGGCTCAATGGCGCGATTCGCATCGCCGTTCTGGCGGTGATTCCGAAACTTGGAAACGTTGAATTCGAGAAAAACAAGTGGGGTTTCGCCGGGCGTGTATGTACTTTCCACCGAGCGCGGCTGCAACGCGTAGGGGAGCCAAGGTTATTTGATCTTGGCTCAGAACGAAAGATAAAAGAGACGACGCTCTGAATTTTGCAGTTCCTTCTGGGCGGTATTGCTGAAAGGAAAAAAAAAAAGAATAAAAAAGAAAGGAGACTGGGTAAATTGCTTGTTTGTCGGACTGTGTAGCTGTTTATCTTTATTAAGCTTCTGCAGGCGCATTGCTGAGCGAATGTTTCATTGACTGGAAATGAATGGAAGTACATTTACTGACATTTGTCCATATAACTCTCTTCAAAATTCCCATCGCTGGAAAAGCGAAATAGAATAATAAAACTTCTCTCAGAACCCTGAATCGTTTTGTAACAACCGCGTTGCTTAAATTACAAATAATTATAAATTTCTGAAGTTGTTCCCATGATTTGTCTTCATTTTAGTTGTAGAAAATGTGCATTCCCATTTAAATTATATATAAAACTAAAAGCGAGAAATGCGAGTAAAACAAGTTATTTGTCACTTATTATAAGGTACTGAATTAAAACGTATGTTTTTCAAACCCATGATGTTATGTCTATTCTCCCTACATGCTTCTCAGCATTCTGTAATATTTAAAATAGGTTCCTTAACTAATATGTCTGGGTGTGTCCGTTCCCAGAGGTTTGAAGTTTAATGATCAGAAATGCATATACACTACCGATGCTCTGAATTGACTATTCAACTTGGAGGGGGCAATGACACACGGCCGAATGCCCCTAAAAAGTCAAGGTAGGGTAAGGAGCGCCATTAAACAAGATGGTCGGGCTGATTACCCAGAATTCCGAGAACACCGGCTAATAGAAGCCGGTTAGGTTAGAAGTTGGAGCTATAAAGTGTAATCGAACTCGCACTTCAAAATTCTGACTGTTCCCCGTGAGTCAGTGCTCTGTTGAGAGGAAACTCCGCAAGCTGATAAGGTCCGTTCCAGTTACGAAGGAACACGATCACTTCCCTATCTTACAGGGATTAACACCATTGCAGTTAACTACACTTACGGGAATACAAACCATAACAGTTTGGGAGACTCATTCTCAGTTTGGGAGACTCATTCTCAGTTTGGGAGACTCATTCTCAGTTTGGGAGACTCATTCTCAGTTTGGGAGACTCATTCTCAGTTTGGGAGACTCATTCTCAGTTTGGGAGACTCATTCTCAGTTTGGGAGACGCATTCTCAGTTTGGGAGACGCATTCTCAGTTTGGGAGACGCATTCTCAGTTTGGGAGACGCATTCTCAGTTTGGGAGACGCATTCTCAGTTTGGGAGACGCATTCTCAGTTTGGGAGACGCATTCTCAGTTTGGGAGACGCATTCTCAGTTTGGGAGACGCATTCTCAGTTTGGGAGACGCATTCTCAGTTTGGGAGACGCATTCTCAGTTTGGGAGACGCATTCTCAGTTTGGGAGACGCATTCTCAGTTTGGGAGACGCATTCTCAGTTTGGGAGACGCATTCTCAGTTTGGGAGACGCATTCTCAGTTTGGGAGACGCATTCTCAGTTTGGGAGACGCATTCTCAGTTTGGGAGACGCATTCTCAGTTTGGGAGACGCATTCTCAGTTTGGGAGACTCATTCTCAGTTTGGGAGACTCATTCTCAGTTTGGGAGACTCATTCTCAGTTTGGGAGACTCATTCTCAGTTTGGGAGACTCATTCTCAGTTTGGGAGACTCATTTTAATTTTTCCTCGAAACGAGGAATTTGGCGTTTGGCAGGTTTCTGAAATATACGATTCAATTCACAGTGACCTCGAATAACAGAACCACGCCCCGTAGTACACAAGCAAAATCTGTCTTGGAGCAGTGCGAGACACCGCGTAACAAAGCCCTTTATTTCGGGTGCGCATCCCCCGTCCCCGAGGGCCGGAGCGTGAACGCGGATTGGGCGGCGATGCGCATTCCCGGCACGGGCGTAGCACGCGCCCACGCGCCACGCATTCCCGCACGCACGCGCGCGCGCGCACGTCACGCCAACGGCGCGAACCTCCGCACGAGAGGATTCGTTAGGGCGGTCTGCCAGCCGGGGATTAGGGCGTTGCTTATCCAGCTATTGTTACATCGCAAGGGTTCATTCGGGCGGTCCCTAGGGATCCGACATCGCCAACAAAAGATCAACGATTCTAAACATCGATTGTCGAAATTATCCCCTCGACCCAAAACCATCAACGTTATTAAATATCGATGTTTTAAAAACTGGATTAGTAATCAATAATGTTCACACCGCGGAATTTATTCTGAAGGTTCTCGCGTTTATTTACTTCTAATTGGGATTCACTGAGAAAACACAACCAGGATCAGAACCGTGCAGTTTCGTCGTATTATGTAAGAATATGTCCAAAACATGTTTTTATCTAAATACTGTGGCAATTTTGGTTTAAAGGGGAAAAAAATCGACAATGTTTTATGTTACGAATATCGCGGATATAAAATGATGTCTATTATTCTTTAGTTACTTAAAAAATGTTACAAAATTATGTACAAATATATTCAAATATGTACTGACTTACTGATTACTTACAGAAGTATTACTATGCGTTCTCTTTAATTTTAATATATTAATTTTGTTTATTATGAAGGAAGTGATCATTTTTGTGTTAAGTGTTTTGTGAAGAAACATGTGATACTGTATTCACATTAACTATGTAAGTGCATGTTTAAAAATGTTAAGTATAGCTTGCTAATATATGCCTTTCTGTTTTCTGCAGGTAAGTTGAAGTCATACTCCCTGCCGCGCACCAGCTACGAACAACAGCAGCAGCAACAACAGCAAGAGAAGTTCGGCGGAAGCGATGACGGTAAGCTTCGGGTCACTCTTTTTCAATGAAAGGGATGCTTTCTCTGTCCTTCGCTTCGCTTTTCTTAATCTGATTTTCTCATTGATTTTCATTAGTAATTTACTAAGTTATTCTGTCTTATTGAAACATAAATAAACATTTGATAATTTATGAATAAGTTTAATCATTAAACTTTATAACAATTGTTTACATTGCTTTCATAAAGTATCATTTTATAAATATTGAAGGTAAGTCACCTTCTGACTTAGCTTATTTGGGTAGTCATAGACCACAATATAGTGCATTTTTTATCCTGTTTTACAATGAATAACATTTTTTATCATTTGTGTGCACGCTATAACTAATTACAAGTAATTTTGATTGTGCAAATATTGTTTGAATTGTGTAATTGACTCTTTCTCCCTTAAATATATGAGACTGACTTCTTTTATAAGATAAAAAAAAGAAACGTTTGCTTACCTCTTCAAATTTTGAACACAAAATTTATTCGTGAATTCCAAAGGAATTCATGTAATTTTATGTCATTCCATTAAATTGTATAATTTATATTCAAACACATTTGGGTATTGTTGAAGAGAATGATAAAATAACAAACGAATTTTACGAGAACATTTTATGCTATTGGTCTGTGAGAATAATAAAACAATTGCTAGGCAGTGTTAGTGACATAATCGAGTCGGAGTCGGGGAAGCGTAGCGAATTTCTTTGTTTCTACGCATCTGTCAATGAGGGACCAAGGCCTCTTTGTATTGGCATCCAGGTGGTGGCTTTCGTTGTACACTCCCAGCACGCACCATCTCGCGCACGCGGGGTGTGTGGCGTGCCAAGAACAACGCACGTTAGCCCGGGTTTCCGGAACGAATCAACTCGCACGTGTTTGAATGGGTCTTCTCTCAGGAAACCTTTCGAAATGTAAAGACATTTTTTGCAAATAGATTGATTTTGTGTCATGCGAAGTGTAATTTGTGTTTGTATATACTAATTGACTGGATGGTTTGACAGATTTTGAAATCATTAATTTGAAAGAAAATAGAAGGTCAATTCTTACTTTTTACTTGTTAGTAATTCAGGAGAGAGGGAAATTGAAGATCGTGCATTAAACTATAAATTGCTGGGTAAAATGGGTACTTCACTTCTTATTAACAGAAGTTGTATTTTGTACGGAAGAATGGGATTTGATCAATTCCAATGCAATCTTAAAAAGAAGCAATCGAAATCGTGTGATGTTATTCGTTAATTGTTTTCGTGAGATCTTATTGAAGATTCGAAATTCTGTCATCCCAACCTGTTACTTCAGTTCGTCGTAATAACATCCTTCGCTTGTTTTTCCTCTTTACGCCTGTTTTTTAATGAATGGAAGATCATTTCGGAAATTTTGTTGTGGCTCTGTTATTCAATAACCGTTAGGCAGCTGCAATTCAATTACCGGACCGCAAACTCGATAAGAGATGCGAACGACTTGCGATCATCTTCCAATGTACCGCCTGCAGCTGCAGTCGCGCTCTTGTGGCGAGACAGTGAAACGCTTGGTACAGGTTTTCGCCGCAGGAGCGCGCTGCATGTAGTGTTGAAACGATCTGCCGCTAGAGAGCACTCGCGTCTGCGTTACGTGTGGTGTAGCTGTCTGTGTAATTTCCACCAGATGCGAGAGGTAGCTGAGTTGTACCTCAAAGTGTGTGTTGAATGGGAAATATTTTTGAACCGTGTCTTGTCAATAATTATTAATTGCGATCAGGGCTAATTGCAATTAAGGTTCATTCGTATTTTTCACCTCATGGGAACTTCGTAAGATTTTTTTAGTTTGCTATTGTATAACACGTTTACGTATATCAGTGTTTTGGCGTACATTCTTGATTTGCATGATTAACGTTGCTGAGATAATGATACCATAATGCACTTCCATTTTTTGCAGTGTTTCATTGTCGATGAATGATTATTCTCCCATTAATTTTCATTTACATTATTACTTAGGTCACTTTGTTTATTTGAAAATACTAATTTCCAAGTCTTGGTTCAAGGTACGTTTGTAGCCTTTTACAATTACGCGACAAACATTGTGCTAATGCAGAATATTAATTTAATGGTGAATATTGTTATTATCATCGCCTCATTCATCATAGGCTCAAAATATAAAGATCTATAGTCACTGTACTAAATCCGATCGAGAATTATGCTGTTGCTGGACGCTGTACCTCCAGAGAAAAAATATCAGGGCGAGCGAGGTTTGGCAGTTTTCTCCAGAGGGAAATTATCAAATCTCGAGGAGGGGGACGAATGAAGCAGGAAGAAAACCGTGTTCCAATACACTCCACAATCTAAATAAATGAAAAAGATACTTCGAAAAGAACTTTTCACACAATTTATTTGATTTAAACATTCAGAAGTAGGGGAGTATAAACAAAACACCTACATGTGAATTAATTGTTTGAAGTAGCAGGAACAATTTAATACTTTTCCAGCAGGGGCATCATGCTCGTAGCATCCATAATATCCCCCGTTCCGTCAATTGGCAGTCTATGAGAGACATTAGCGAAGGACCGGAAGTGCCTTTAAATATTAGCCAACATAGAAAACATTGCTACATATCGTGGCGCCCTGAAGCGACTTTCGGACACGGGAGTTTCTCTCGCGCTTGTTAGTGGCGAGAAAGCAGCTGCCGTGGTGTCGCCATGTTTTTGGGAGCGGATGGGCAGTTGTCCCCCCCTTTGTACGGGACCTCCAGCGGCTACTCGTCGTTTTGCGCAACCGGAAATAAGGGTCCCCCAAACACTCGGGGATTCGTGACAGTTTTGCTCGTTCCGTATTATTCGACCGTGCAAAGTTTTGTTGGTTTTTTTAATTCAGCTACCAAAACTTCATCACGAATCCATTGTTCAAAGTTTGACTCCTTCGAGATGTGTAAACGTATTGGCAAAATATCCCGAATTTATTTAAATAAAAGAGAAGCAATGTTTGCTCCAAACCGTCTAAAAACTACTCGGTGTTCGGGCATGAAAACTTTTTTCAACACCGCTCTGTAAACGTACCGAAAGTACTTTGTTACTAGTTCGGATAGTGTAACAAAATACAGAACAATATACGTACTGATTCCCGAACGGAAAAATCGATGGGGCTAGACTCGACCATGAACTCTTCAATCTATTAATGTGCGCCAAATCCAGCGGAGCCCAATATTCCCCGGATTTAGTGGACGACTTATTCGCAAGGTAATCGATCATTCGGTCATAAGTATCTATACGTATAATTTTATTTATATCTATTTAAAAATATAATAATTATATAGCACTGTCACCAACGTTCAGAACATCTTTCATTGCGACCTGAAGATTGTTGAAAACCTCTAGGGATTTTCAATCTTCGATCTTCTGTGCATGCGCAGAACATCGATAGTGCTTAGTCGTTAGACGGTGCACAAACGTCCTTCTGTTTCATCTTCGCCCGCTATTGATATCGATATTACTGTCGATTACTTTAAAGTTTCGCCGCGCCCTAGTATCCCTGTCCCGTGAGGGAAGCTCCGGTCGAGTTGTCCGCTTGCGTAACCGGTGACGCTACTGCGTCTGGGAGAACGATTGTGGCGGCGATGGTCGTCACACTGTCTCCACCGCCGTGCCGAGCTCTGCAGTCGGGGTCAGCCGCCACCGCCACCGCCGCCGCCGCCGCCGCCGCCACCGCCACCGCCACCGCCACCGCCGCCACCGCCACCGCCGCCGCCACCGCCACCGCCACCGCCACCGCCACCGCCACCGCCACCGCCACCGCCACCGCCACGGCCACCGCCACCGCCACCGCCACCGCCACCGCCGCCGCCACCACCGCCACCGCCACCGCCACCGCCACCGCCACCGCCACCGCCACCGCCACCCGCCACCGCCGCCACCACCGCCACCCGCCACCGCCGCCACCACCGCCACCCGCAACTACCTACTACCGCCGCCATCGCCACGGCCACCACCGTCGCTACCGCCACCTCGGCCACCGCTAGCGTCTCCGCCGCGGCTTCCGCACACGTGACCGCTCGGCCGCCCCGCACGCGAGCGTCTGCCGGCCCCGCCCGCTGCGAACCCGCCGCGCCGGCCCGCGGCCCGTCCGCGACCTCTTCCCGCGAACGCCGCTTCTCGAAAGAGGACGCGGGGGACGGGGAGGGGCGGTTGTTGCTTTCGTGCTGTCGTTAATTGGAGAGGAAGCGATCGGAAAGACAGCTGCTCACTCCTTTGTCCGTACGCACGTCATTTTTACTGGCACGCTTGTCGTTGCACCAACATTTGGAAACTCAAGAGGTGTGACAAGGCATGAGTGAGAATAGTTTTTGAGAGTAATAACGGCCACTTAGAAAATATACTAGAAACAGCAGGAACGACAACATACATCTTAAATTCTATGTGTAAATTCAAGAACAGTCTTTACGCAAAATTTAATATGTGCATTTTCTGGTTTGTATTGCTCTTGGCTTGTAAGCGAAAAAAGTGTAACCAGGTAATCCCTCGAAATATTTAAAACTCTAACATACCAATAAGATACACTTTAACATAACTTCCTAAAGCTCCTTTTTTTATGCAAATAAGTTCTCTTACACAGAAGCAGAAATGTCTAGTTATCAAACGTCAACAACGCTCGTTGCTATTTTGCCTTCTTGATTCAATTGTGCTGTTGAACAAAAAGGGGTAGAGGTTCCGGAGTTGAATGGAACGTGTGCGTATACTACCAGAGGGGCTCGGGATGAATGAGGCCTGAGAAAAAGTTTCTTCCGGAAGGAGGCGCGTCAGGTTTCCCAGCCGTCCCGTCGCCCCTCCCAGCCCCTCCCCACGCCTTCCCGCACCTCCCCGCGCCTTCCCGCTCCTCCCCGCGCCTTCCCGCTCCTCTCCGCCCCTCCCCGCTCCTCCCAGCCCCTTCCCGCCCCTCTCCGCGCCTTTCCGCTCCTCTCCGCCCCTCCCCGCTCCTCCCAGCCCCTCCCAGCCCCTTCCCGCCCCTCTCCGCGCCTTCCCGCTCCTCTCCGCCCCTCCCCGCTCCTCCCCGCGCCTTCCCGCTCCTCCCCGCTCCTTCCCGCTCCTCCCCGCTCCTTCCCGCTCCTCCCCGCTCCTTCCCGCTCCTCCCCGCTCCTCCCCGCCTCTCCTCGCCCCTCCTCGCCCCTCCACGCCCCTCCTTCCCCGCCAATCCTTGCCCCGCCCCTCCTTGCTCCGTCCCGCCGAGCGCTGCCCCGGGGCCGTCCATTGAGGCCAAGCGTTATCGGATCCCGCGGCAGCGTCGCGGCCCGCGTCCAGGCGGAGCGGCGGTCGGCCGAGCGAGACGCCGACGCCCATGCCGCCCAGCGCCCGAAGTCCATGGCAACGGGGCGGGGGCAAGGCGGGGGGCAGTTGAATGGACGATGAGAGGCTGTAGCGGTGGCGTTGGTGACTGGTCGCGGCCATGGCGGTGAAGGTTTCGGTGGTGGTGATATGGTGATGGTGATATGGTGGGGATATTGGCAGTGACGGTTTCCGTGGTAGGAGCGACGGGGGCAGGTTGGAGGGGCGAGAGGGCGGCGTGCGCAGGTGCAGCGATGGAGGAGGAGGAGGTGGTGACGGTGGCGGGAGGGGATGTGGTGGTCGGGAGTGGTATAGGGTGCGGTGGCAGAGACGATTTTGGGAGCGGAGGCTTCGGCGAAGAGGCGAGGACACGGGGCGGTGGCGGGAGGCGGTCAGGGGGCGGTGGGGCTGACGGCTGACCTGTCCACGCCCAGCACTCGTGACCATCTCTTTGCTCGAAAGTAGGTCGAACTGACTCCTCCGATTACCTTCTTTTAGCTTCACGCGGGCAGGCCATTCACCAAGAATGCATTTATTTCGCTCCGCATGCGCAAGTATTGTTCAAATTGAAACCAAATGTGGTAGTTAATGTGTCTGCGTCTAGGCAATGAGTTAGTATATCTGACAATGCACAGTGTCGACAGACAATGTGCTCTGACAATGTGTCCTGATGGCAGGACACTCTTCACACTACACATCATAGTCAATTTTCGGAACACCCAGAAATGCGTAAATGTGAGAGAAAGGAGAGACTACGTGAATGAACTGCTGTGATTTCAATGGGTGATTCAACTATTGAAGGACAACGAGGAGAAAGAAATTCCGAGAAAATATAATCGTTTCTTTACGTGACACATTTTATTCACTGACTTGAGGAAGAAAGTAGGAGGCGGCTCTTTTCTGTTTTTAACTGAGAGCTAGGATTAGTCTTTGGTGGTTTTCATCTAAGTCTTTTTACCCTAGCAAATGCCACGCATTGGATCATTTCAGAAAGCGGGGAGTTCGTAACCAAGCTGGTCCAAGCGACCGAAAGATCACGCCCACAATAATGAACCTCCACAGTTCCGTCTGGTGGCTGATTTGATTCTTTGGTGCCTCAGTTACTTAAAGTACCTCTTGGTTTCACATTCATTCTCCCTGACCAGTGCTAATCTTGAAAACACGCCAAGACTCCTGTGGGAGCGCAATATCTGCAGTTCAGAATTTGGAAACAAACGTTAGAAAAATTTGCAAACCACATCAATAGATTTCCAACAAATTCCCACGTCTTGAGAAAATTCAAAGTTTTGGAGAATAATTTAGTTGATCACAATCAAGCCATTTCCTAATTACGGAACTACATCCCCTATTTAATTGATTTGAAGTTGTACGTAAAATGTTCGACTTCCAACAAACTGTCACGGACGAATAGCCATAATCGTGCTCGGTGTCGGAGATCGCGCCCCACTTCCGTAGTCGTTCCTGGAGCAGCCAGTCGCCAGGCCGCGACCGCCACGTTCGCGGGGGCGGGGCGCACTATCAGCTGTACGTGCGTTTCCCGAAGCTTCCTGCAGCGCTCGCTAGAAATCGCTCGCTCGCACCGTCGCCGCCGCCGCCGCCGAATCCGCTTCCGCCTCCTCCGCCGCTGGTGCTGCGCTTCCACAGCCCGTGGCGCAACGCGAAACCCGGCGGGCGGGCGCGCGTCCCGCGGTTTCGAGCTGCGCGCTTCCGCGAGACAGTTTAGTAGAGGATTTCGTGTGTAGGGAGCGGATTTATAAGCACTAATAATCTATCAAATACGAACGTATTTATACAGTAAACGTTTGATTCATTGATTTCCGGGCTCGTCAACTGATATGGTCATTAGCTCCGTTTGTTTAGTGAATGGTTTATCCCGGGAGGTGGCGTGTATTCCTATCCCTCTGGATGGCGATATGACATGACGGCGGTTTGCGGAAGTTTTGTTATATGATATTAAGGGGGCTTCTTCCTCTAGGTATCTCTGGCCATCGAGGCACACACACACCCAGCCGGGATAAACACGTATCTTTAAATGTAGCTCATGGAAGTGTGCGTGTGTGTAAGGGGGGATAGGGTGTCTGCGCATCGCAGGTTGCCTAAAAAGCAGGGGCAAATGTCACATACAACTCCGTTACAGTATCCCACTACATGTTCATTGGCAAAACGTGATCATTTTTCCCCCAAATGCATCACCAAGAAGCTTGTAACATTTATTCTGATACAAAGTGTAGTATATTGATCTCAAGGGCTGAATGCTAAATCTAGATTTATAATTATTGACATCATAGTGGTTCAGATGTGTTACGATCGACCAAGCACGGTGATGCCCAGTAAGCAACTCGCACCTATAGCCGCCAGACCCGTGAATTCGGACACCGCCACTCCAAACCACAACGCCAGTTGGGGCGGCCTTATCCTTGTACGTGTCCCAAATAGAAGCGCGGATGCCACGGGCGCTGCGTGATGAGGCGAAGGTGCGCGCGTTCCCAGGCTCTTCCTCTCCCGCACGCACGCACGCACGTGTGAGTGGCCGCGGCTGCATACAGGCGGCGCGGCGCGATCTCTTCGTGGAAGTTCATTACTGCGGAGATGCGGCCCGGCAAAGGAAGCTGATGCGGGAACAGCGGCGCAGCAGTACGATAGGTTTCGAACTGCACGACTTCTGAAACATATTTTCCACCACGGTGTGAACGCTTGGAATGTGACGTCGATGTCGAGGGGTTTTTTTTTTTTTTTTTTTTTTTTTAATGAATTTATCAATGTTTTGCTTTCTCGCTACGGAGTAGAGAGATGTAAAAGACTGGGAATTTTCGGAAGAAAAAGTCTTATTACGGGGCCCTGATAACGAAAAAGTGGATAAATCCCGTTGATAAATTTCGGGGAGAAATCCTTTAACAGGTGGTGTAGCCAGAATTCATGTTTTGTGGGTCCGTTGTAGTGAAAAATCTAATGACAACAAAACGTCTCTCTCTGCCTCTGCCACTCT
>JAZDUA010000309.1:130000-177500 GCA_038098605.1 Gryllus longicercus | reverse complement strand
GCACTGTGCAACAGGATGATCGTCGGTGTTTAAACTTTCTCTCTCTCTCTCTCTCTCACTCTCTCTCTCTCTCTCTCTCTCACTCACTCACTCTCTTTCTCTCTCTTTTTTTTCTTTTTTTTCGTTTTTAAGCTATTTGTGGACGGAATTTTGGTTCCAATTTGGTATGCACCTTCTTGCACATCTTTTAATTAGTTTTGCTGTGATGAAGACCACCGTTCCCCCAGCAGGGGCGATGCCCTGTCTCTACACTCGGAGGGATTGAAAGGGGAAACCACGTGACGTCACCCACCTATGCGGGGAGACAGAAATGGAAGCAGCAGTCTCCGAGGACGACGCATTAATCAACGTTCACTAGCAGCAGAGACATACAGTATCAGCTTGCGCCTATCAGTTGTTGGATTTTTCCCCCTATGATTGATGCCCAACCGGTTTTGCACAGTGTAAAAGAATACTCGTACATTAAAAAAAATTGTGATTTGCAGAGTCGCTTTATATGCGCGTGTTACAGTTTAAACATTTTTAAAGTAGTAGAATCTTAGTCGTAGGTCACCGGTCATCAGATCCTACCTCCCCTTTAGAGATACGATTGGTTAATTTGTTTGCTTTTGAGCTGGCAAAATCTTTCCTTCTCGATGTATCGCATCTTCGTAGCCACTAAAAGAACGGTCAGTGCCATCCTACAGATTTACAATTCCCAGAGAAAGGTTGATTGATTGATGTTTCCGGGCGCGTCAGCTGCTATGGTCATTAGTCCCGTTCGTGTGGCTGATGTTTCGGGAGTTGACGGTGATTCCTTCTTCTGCTGTGGCGTCTTTGCCGGGGCAAATAATTACAGACGTGAACGGCTTGTAAATATTTAGTATTTATTAGAATAAAAATACTCCGACACCAAAATACTATACACAATATTTACAAATAAATTTGACCGTTACAAGAAGGAACCTTCCTTGGTTACCACCACCGCTGCCCCGATAATTAATTACCATATCCGGTGTGATGCACCAGTACCTTACGCGAGCATACATGCGAGTATGCCGCACCGACCGTCACGACGTAGCACGCCGGCTTCGGTTCCCCGCCTCGGTAGCCTATGCATTACAATGCAACGCCGCGCACAACCCACACGACGCCCTACCGACGCGCCCAAACCTGAAGAATCAGAAGAACAGAAGAAAGCTCTTAAGACGGAGTCCGCTTATATACCCTCTGGGCAGGCTGACGGAACCGCGTCACCCGCAGTGTCTGCCGACGCGTTTCTGCCGGCTTCGGGGTTTCTAAATATGCACCCACGACACGGCACCCCTTCTCATCCGCTCCCTAAGCCTTTGTGCAGCCCAGCGTCACTTCCGCCAGCGCTGTCCACATGGCTGATCTAGTACGTTTGTGCTGGCGACAGATATGACGCCACACTGCGAATGGTGAGACTGGGCGCCGCCCTAGATGTCGGATTGTGGGAGTTTTTCAACCTCCAGGTTTCTCCCTTCGGGAGGGCTCTGCTTCACCTGGGATGAAGCTCTAAGTTCCCCTTTAGTTTCCGGAGATGAGTAGTAGTGTAGTACATGTATGCGTGCACGTGGTGAGTATAGGACAAGGAAGAGGAAGAGAAGATCACGCCGATGCATGGCCCCTTTGTTAGGGTACCGCTCCGGCATTCACCTGTTTGGGTACCGCTTCAATATTCGCCTGGTTGTTAGGGACCGCTCCAGCATTCGCCTGTTATTGATTGGGGAAACTACGTAAAACTATCGATCAGTGCTGTCGGACGTTAGAATTGTTCTTCAGGCAGCGGTTCAATTCGACACTAGCTAGTCTAAAACTTCTTCACCGTCGTGTCTTGAGCCCTAGGAGCTCTTCTCAGTCAGAGACGCTACACAAAATAAGCTTCGCTAGAGAGTGGATGGAGGAAGGTGGTCTCCTACCCCGCCCCCTCTGATGCATACTTCCGACCGGTCTCGTGCGACCCGAGGCGCTGCAGGGGGGGGCGTGGCGTGCGACCCGAGGCGCTGCGGGTGGGGGGCGTGGCGTGCGCGTGACGTTGGCAGGGGCGAGCGGCGGAGATCCTTCGCGCCCGATACCACCATCCCCCCTCCCCCTCCCCCTTTCCCCTTCCCCACCCCCTCCCCCGCCTCCGTCACCGCCGCCGGTGGGGCAAGAGCTGGAACTGGCGTTGCGCAGCCAGGCGGCGGCGGCGGCGGCGGCGGCGCCCCCCCCCCCCCCCCCCAGCGATCTCTTCGCAAGAGACGCCGCCCGTCAAGCTCAGCCATGATCTGCTCCGCCTCGTTGAGAACTGCGCTACGGATACCATCAACAAACCGTACATTCAACTTATTTCCTATTCACTTTTTGGTGCTCCTTCGGACCACAACCAGTGCACCGAATCACAGTTTTCATTTGTACAACATATTCTGCATAATGGATATGTCATTGTATTTTTTTTTTTTTAGTATTTTTATGTCGATATTTTCGAAACATTTGGCCATTTCAATATCGTGGCCAGAAATATTTCCCTGTGGACGTACCTCTAATTCTACTGTTACTTCCTCCTTTACATCCCCAAACTTCTCTTTTGATGTCCCGCTCCGTTTCGACATGTGTACGTCACAGGGTATTATGTCAGTCACCCAGCGCTATCCTCTTTCACTCCAGGCCTCGGTAACTGCTTTGCAATGAACCAGACGCGGCACTGGGTGAATGGCGCGGGGCAAGACGGAACAAAGTGGAACGTTTGTGGGGACGGGATGGTGCGTTTGTGGGGACGGGATGGTGCGTTTGTGGGGACGGGATGGTGCGTTTGTGGGGTCGGGATGGCGCGTTTGTGGGGACGGGATGGTGCGTTTGTGGAGTCGGAATGGTGCGTTTGTGGGGACGGGATGGTGCGTTTGTGGGGACGGGATGGTGCGTTTGTGGGGTCGGAATGGTGCGTTTGTGGGGACGGGATGGTGCGTTTGTGGGGACGGGATGGTGCGTTTGTGGGGACGGAATGGTGCGTTTGTGGGGACGGGATGGGACGTTTATGCGGATAGGGGCGCTTGCGGGGATGGCGAGGGACGCTCTTGGGGAGAGCGTGGGAGCGTAGGACTCTCGTGGAGACAGGGCAGGGCAGCTTGACTGGATCCGGAGCGGGACGGTGCGAACCTCGGGGAACAGAACGGAACTCTGCGGGGAGCTTGAAGGATAGGACCGTTGGAGAGATGGTGGGGCACTTGGCGGGACGATGTGTGACGTTTTGGAAGAACAGGGCGGGTGGCGTGGCGGGGCAGGATGGGGCGCGTGGCGGGGCGGCGGTGGCGCCCCGGTGGCGGGTCTACGCCTCCGCGCTAGAAATAGTGCGCCCGGAAATCACGCGGCGAAACGGCCCCGGCTGCACCACGGGGAATGGCCCGTTAAAGTTTAACGCCGCGGGAACTTCCATGTTTCCTGACTTTTCGATAGTTTCAGTGCGCTTCTCTCAAAATGCGATCGTAAAGGGTCTAGAATAGCAGTTGCATTCGATTACTAAAATTCCGCAGTTCCTGAGTATAATCCTTGCTTTACAAACTCTTATTTCGTTTAAACAATTTCTTCTTTTTTTGTAAGGTGATAAAAATTCTCCTGCGTGAAAATCTGTCAATGATGGTATAATTGTGGTATCCAATGTGTTGAGTTAATGGATCCCGTTTTATAACCAGGTGGCCACAAAAAAAACAGGGACTTGGCTCAGAAGATTCATGTGGACTTCTTATTTCAAAGAAAAGGTATCCCTATTTATTTACTATTATTAAAAATAAATTGTAGGTAAATCGTGTTTCATCTGTAGTTTCCAAAAAATGTTTTAAAAAAATATTATTGAAGCAAGGAGATTTTGCACACATTTTCGGGGCGCCACTTAAGCGGGGGCGTGGAGCAAGTTCCCGCAGCTGCCCCATCTTCTGGGCACTTCTGGTTATAACTACTGCTGTACCTTACTGTAGAATTACTTTTGTGTCATGTTACAATATTTCATTAGTTGATATTTTTTTATCTCGATCGTTTCGATTGCCTAATGTCTTTTCGTTTCATGTAAAGATTTTACATGACGATGTGGAATGGAATGCGTAGACAAATATTATGTTATTATGAATTCGGAAGACTTTACTACCTAGCAGATTGCTGTCACTAAATAATTATATGGAATCCTCTTTAAACGAACCGAATCGCTTACGAGATACATAGTTCCTAAAACGAGTATATTTCCGAAGTGATAGCTTTCATCAGTTTGAGTTCCTCTGAATGTGGAAGAATCCTAGTGCTTTCTACGAGTTTAATCATTAGGCTAATAGACTCTCAATAAACTGTGTAAAGTGGAAACAAACACTGATGCGGTAAATGATCTATACATAAAGCTTTTGAAGAAAATTCAACTGATTGTTGTGAAAAAAAAGTTAACTTGGCGACTCACCACAACAGGTCTTGCAACTTGGCTCAGATGAAGTCGGAGGAGCCAGTTCTTCCAGGAATGCAAGCGGGGCTGGCGGATCGACACCCGGTAATGACGTCAGGTGCGTTTGAGTCATACCCCGAGGCAGGTGTTAAAGTTAGCTCTCGCAGAAACGAATGCCAGAGAATATAAGTCATATTTTTAGAATACCTAAGTATAAAAACTCTCCTGGTCCAAATGTAATTGATCCAAATCAATTATTAAGTGCATTTGTTAAGGACACAGACGCTTCTCAACCAAGTCAGGCGAGAGAGAGAGAGAGAGAGAGAGAGAGAGGGACAGATAGAGAGAGAGGGACAGATAGAGAGAGGGACAGATAGAGAGAGAGGGACAGATAGAGAGAGAGGGACAGATAGAGAGAGGGACAGATAGAGAGAGGGACAGATAGAGAGAGGGACAGATAGAGAGAGGGACAGATAGAGAGAGGGACAGATAGAGAGAGGGACAGATAGAGAGAGGGACAGATAGAGAGAGGGACAGATAGAGAGAGGGACAGATAGAGAGAGAGGCAGACAGAGAGAGGGGGGCAGATAGAGAGAGGGGGGCAGATAGAGAGAGGGGGGCAGATAGAGAGAGGGGGGCAGATAGAGAGAGAGGGGGACAGATAGAGAGGGGCAGATAGAGAGGGGCAGATAGAGAGAGAGGGACAGAGAGAGATTGGGACAGAGAGAGAGGGACAGATAGTGAGAGAGGGACAAATAGTGAGAGGGGCAGATAGAGAGAGAGGGACAGATAGAGAGAGGGAGACAGATAGAGAGAGGGAGACAGATAGAGAGAGGGAGACAGATAGAGAGAGGGGCAGATAGAGAGAGAGGGACAGATAGAGGGACAGAGAGAGGGGGGCAGATAGAGAGAGGGACAGAGAGAGGGGGACAGATAGAGAGAGGGACAGAGAGAGGGGGACAGATAGAGAGAGGGACAGAGAGAGGGGGACAGATAGAGGGACAGATGGAGAGAGGGACAGATGGAGAGAGGGACAGATGGAGAGAGAGGGACAGATGGAGAGAGAGGGAGACAGAGAGAGAGGGAGACAGAGAGAGAGGGAGACAGAGAGAGGGAGACAGAGAGAGAGAGGGAGACATAGAGAGAGAGAGGGAGACATAGAGAGAGAGGGAGACATAGAGAGAGAGGGAGACAGAGAGAGAGAGGGAGACATAGAGAGAGAGAGGGAGACATAGAGAGAGAGAGGGAGACATAGAGAGAGAGAGGGAGACATAGAGAGAGAGAGGGAGACATAGAGAGAGAGAGGGAGACATAGAGAGAGAGAGGGAGACATAGAGAGAGAGAGAGGGAGACATAGAGAGAGAGAGAGGGAGACATAGAGAGAGAGAGGGAGACATAGAGAGAGAGAGGGAGACATAGAGAGAGAGAGGGAGACATAGAGAGAGAGAGAGGGAGACATAGAGAGAGAGAGGGAGACATAGAGAGAGAGAGGGAGACATAGAGAGAGAGAGGGAGACATAGAGAGAGAGAGGGAGACATAGAGAGAGAGAGGGAGACATAGAGAGAGAGAGGGAGACATAGAGAGAGAGAGGGAGACATAGAGAGAGAGAGGGAGACATAGAGAGAGAGAGGGAGACATAGAGAGAGAGAGGGAGACATAGAGAGAGAGAGGGAGACATAGAGAGAGAGAGGGAGACATAGAGAGAGAGGGACAGAGAGAGGGATAGAGGGACAGAGAGAGGGGGACAGAGGGACAGAGAGAGGGACAGAGAGGGGGACAGAGAGAGGGGGACAGAGAGAGAGGGACAGAGAGAGAGGGACAGAGAGAGGGACAGAGAGAGAGGGACAGAGAGAGGGACAGAGAGAGAGGCACAGAGAGAGGGACAGAGAGAGGGACAGGGAGAGGGACAGGGAGAGGGACAGAGGGAGAGGGACAGAGGGAGAGGGACAGAGAGAGAGAGTCATATAAACAAGTTCAAGTGGAATTAAAAAAAATTAAAAAAGGGAAAGAATTCTGACATGTCATAACATGCCACCACGTGACATTCTTGTTTTCGCAACCACTCTTCTTTGGCTGTTGTGTTACGTGGAGAGCTTGTGACCCGGTCACACCAAGCGAGGCGTCATGCGCCGCTTAGCGTTCTTGAGGCGCCTCGCCCTCCTCCTCCTCCTTCGCCCCCTCCGGGCGACAGGAAGCACGCGCCCGGGAGGGCAGGCGGTCAGCGGGGTCGCGCAACGGACCTGCAGCGGAGGGGCCTGCTCCAGGTGGACGGCGGGGCTTCAGAGTACGAACACGTACTTTCCTCATTTCTGGGGGTTTGCCCCTGGCAGCGACGTCGTACGGTTTCAGTTCGGTTTGGAACTCTGACAGTCTCCTGCACAATTGTCCTTTTGTACCGTCATAGAGGAAATACGTAATATATTTCGTCTGTGGTACCTGAAATCTGTTCTGTACACTTTTCTTCCTCATACGAGCGGTACATAGGGCGTTTCTACTTGGACATTCCGTGGTAATAATATTAGTGAAGATGTCTGTGAAATGTCTTTTATTGGAATCTATAAACGATCGTTTCATTGTTTTCTCTTTTTATATCAATGCTTTCCCGTCTTCTCTTCCTTCTTCTCAACATGTGGATTGGTGAGTGGTACAAACATAATTATTTTGTAGATTTTGTGACACAAACATAACATTTTTTGTAGATTTTTATTTCCCAGCTAATGTTTTAATTTCGAAGTAAGGGCAATCAGTTGCCTTGTATATCGTTTATGAGTTCGACAGTTTGTTTTTACAAGTTCATGATTTTTTCCTTCAAGTAAAGATGTACACAAGACGAATTATGTACCCGTTGTCCTATACAGTTATTGCTAGCAAAAAACGTTTTATATCCATTTTTTCGTGTTCATCTTCATTGTTTACTTTAACTACAAGTACCTCATGTTGTCCTTAGTGTTTGGCGAAGAACAACCCACACAACCCATTCTTTAGGCCAGGAGCTTCGTGCGCCAGCCCTTCCTGAATGCCCCGTTCCATTCGCATGCGATATCCGTGTTGGCGGGGCGGCGGGCCCGAGGGTGTGGGCGGTCCGTGGAGAGCGCGTTCATTGACGGCGCCATGCCGTGCCGTGCCGTGCCGAGCCGGGAAGGAAGCGGGGCGGGAGGCGTGCCCGCCCGCTGACTCAGCGGCTCAGCGCGCCGTGACTCAGGGCGGGGGCGCTCGCACTCGCTGCGCCGCCGCAGCCGACTCCGGCCGCCGACCCCCCGCCTCGCTCCAACACGCTTCCCCCCACCACGCCGCACTGTCTTGCCCTTTGTCGCCCTGCCCCGCCTTGACCTGCCCTACCCCTCCCCGCCCTGACCTCTGCCGCCCTGCCCCTCCCGACCCGACACGCCTCGACCTGATTCGACCCACCTCGACCCCACCCGCCTCGACCTGACCCGACCTGACCCGACCCGACCTTACCATCCTACGCTATTCTACGCTACCCTACTCTGTCCTACCCTACCCATTGATGCCCTGAAGTGTCTGGTCCTACCACCCCTGCCTGCTCTGCCCCGCCTCGCCCCGCCCCGCCCCGCCCAGACCAGACCAGACCAGACCAGACCAGACCAGACCAGTCTTGATCTTCCCACCCTTCCCCGCCCCGCCCTGCCCTGCACAATCGCTCACACAATCCATCTCCTGCCGTCCCCACACCGCCTCCGCCCCGCTTCGCCCCTTCCCCCATCCTGTCCTGTTCTTCGACGCACGTGTTTGCTTCTGAGCGGCCCGGCGAAATACCAAACGTGGATTTCGGCCTATTGTTGATCTGGACGTCGAGGGCGACACGGCGTCAAAGATTGATAAGCCGTTTGAGAAGATTCGATATTTGGCATTCTCAACTTTCAATTAAGCAAAGATGCGTGTATCAACTTCGATTTTTGTATGTTTGTGTTATGTTTAAGTGTTTATTACACTTTCCCTGATACTGTATCATATTTTAGTATCAAAACACTAATAATTCAGTTGTACAGTGCAATATGAAAAATATTTTCGTTAGTGTTTTTCTGTTTGCGTATTATTTTGTAGAAATAAAACAATGTTTTGAATAGAAATATGAGAATGCTTGGGTGTTTTGTTGATGTGATTAATTTGTTTCTCACCTGAAGAGGGGAGAGGATCTGTTTTAATTCGCCGAAAGGTCTCGTCTTCAAAGGTATTTCCGAGATTTCCATCTTAGTCAAGCGTGTTTAACTGTGGCCTACATGGAGCTCCTGGAATGACGCAGTGACTGATCTCTTTGGAACTCGAACGGAGTTCTTCCTGTCCATCGTTTAGAGTGGGCACTCTATGTTGTTGTGGAAGACAAAAATGGAAATTTCTGAGAAGAGCTGAAAGGTGTACTACTGTTTTACGTTTGTGGCGTCCAAAAAATGAATATGACGTGTGTGAATTTTGATGTTTTAATTTGCAAACTAGCTTTGAAATTCATTATTTTTTTAATTAAAAAAGCAGCATTGTTTTATTCTAGCGGAGCTGGGCGGTGAACTATAATCAGAGGGAATACATTCACTTTAAGTGATGTAGAGATAACTTTTATATCAATTATGAGAAAAGTATTATTGGCGCACCTATTTGGGGGAAGGGGAGTCATGGAGCTTTCAGACTCTCCCAAGCCAATTATAAATTTACAAAATTTAGCTTTGATTAATTTTCTGTTCCAACGAATGTTGTTCAGTATATCGATTGCTTACATTATAAATATAAATGTAAATTAATAAAGACAATATTTTTATATCTTCATAAATGAAAAATTCTCTAAAAGACAATGTCAAGTCGACAGGACACGTCTACCTCTACCCTTTTCTCCCGGAGTAAAATCGTTAATGGCCTCTGAAAGTTTTAATCCATTACGACTGACAGTTCTTTATGTTCTGATCATTAGAATACTTCTCATTTTTTACAAATTTTGAGGCGGACGTTTTTTGTAATGAAGTGAGGTAAAGTGAAGAGCGTTGCCAGCCAAGTATTGTAGCCATCACTGTGCGCATCACCCATCGGGACATGCCCGAGTGAAAGTAAGGATAAGGCGCATCTTCGTGACCCAGTGGACCTCGTAACGGTACAATAGTGACGGGCGGGGGAGGCGAAGCCACGAGCTGAACGTGACTGCTCGTCTCCGGTTTTTCCAATATAGCAACGTAGCATTTTGCGTAATGGATGGAAAGACCTCACACGACTGAATCAGGAGGTAGCGGGAACGTTTTACGGTCGACTGTTGCAGGGGTCCGTGTTGCCGTGTTCTTTGTTCCAGCTTACGTTGTGTATCTGGGAACAGATTACTTCATTGCTGGGGCAGTCGAGGTACGATCTACATTCCACAACCCCGTTGCTTCAATTGGAGATCATTAAGAAATATATATTCTTGACAAAATTGCATGTTGCTTTTCCCATTCATATTCACATGCCACCTATGTGACCAACTGTGAATCTTAAAATTTTTGAAGGTTCTTTCAGTAGTCGGGAAACTTTTATTGAATCCCGGTACAAGTAACTTTTAGAAATGAATCCATTTTACCGTGATATGAGGTTGGATTATAATCACCAGAACGAAAGTTCTCGAGCGACCCAACAAATCGTCCAGTCCAAAGTGACAAAATGATGTCACATAGTGACAAAATACAAAAGTCACAAAAAAATTCGAAGTGTTCTCTTTTCGGTCCTGCAAAATGAATTGAGGGGGGATTTTTTTTATCGTTTTGTGTAGGTTGCAGAGAGAAATTAGATTATACTCGTAAGTTGAACCATTAACGGATTTGTCAGATTTCTTTAGTGATTGATATCAATGAATGTGTATCAATTCTCCACATTAATGTATACTTAAAAAGGAGGAAATAAGGGATTAGACTATTTAAGGAAATAAAAAATATATTTACGTAGGGCTTTCGAATTTTTCAGAGGGACCACGCCCCCATGTGGGCACATCGATGCCCATGTACCTTTACCCGTGCGTTTGATCTCCACGGGCGTTATACTTTACATATCTTAATATTTTCTGTCACCATCTACATTACTTTGAAGCTTCCGCTAAATATTACATTGCGCCATCCGTCCTATACCAGCGCGCGCGCTCAAATCGATCGACACCGCAAAGTTCACAGGTGGCTTGTCCGCCAAAGGCCTGCGTCGGGACGTCACTCGTGGCCGACGTCACCGCCGCCTGGCCTGACCCGGCCTGTGGCCTCGGGCACTGCGAATAACCCGAGCGCGGGTCGCGTCCCCGCCAGGTGTGAGGGGACGTGTGCATACGCTCCAAGTACCGCTCGCCCTCCGTGTGACGTATCGGCCGCCGTCACACTCGCTGCGCGCGCCTCGCCTGTCGATCCGCCCGCCTCCGAGGCCTCGTGACGTCAGACGCTACGCACAGTGGGTGGGATTCGCGAACACAGAAGGGGCAAAGAGAAGTTTGTTTTTAAAGAGTTGACCGACGGGGGGAAAACGGATGTATTTGTTTTTCGAAAAAGAAGAACCGAGTTGGGTGACTGAGGGTCGATGCCGTGATTAACTGATGTCACTGCACTGCCCCTGACCCGGAGGTTCGAGGATTTGGAGAGTGGCGGATTCTCCATCTTAGTATATAGCTAGGTCGAACTCAGACGCTGAACGGAGAATTCTAGTGACTGGCTGGTTTGAACGGTAGTAGTTTTCCTTGGTTTCTCCGGTCACTACAAGATAAGTTCCAAAGCAGTACCCCCAATAAACGGATCACAGACTGCGCATGATCTTTCCTTCCTCTTTCTTGTTCTATCCTCTCCCTTTCTCTCTCTCTCTCTCTCTCTCTCTCTCTCTCTCTCTCTCTCTCTCTCTCTCACACACACACACACACACACACACACACACACACACACGTACATGTACTACTGTACCACACTTTTCGAGACAGCAATGGAGACTTCAGAGCATGTTCCGAATGGCATGTTCCGAGCATGTTCCGCATGTTCTGATGTTGCCGGGCTTGGGGAGATACCTGGGGAGGGGCAACTCCCGCAAGCGAACATGAAGGTCGGTGCCAAGTCTCACTATCCAGCGCCTGTACTGCCTACCGCTACCTCCCGAAATAAAACATTCACTTCACCAACGAGACCAGTAACCACAGCAATTGACGTTCTCGGAAACATTTCAATCCATCAATCAATCAATCTAGTGGAAGCTTGAAAGTGGTATACTCTAAAGGACTTCACGCTGTGCGAAAACATTAGTCTAGCAGCGCTTTTCGAGACAGCAATAGAGACTTCAGAGTGGAACTTCCGCGTGTTGGTTTCCCCCGCACTGGACGCATGGTGGCAGTGCGCGCCGCCCGCCCGGAGGTTTCGAGGCGATGCGTCAGCGTTATCGGATCGGGCCGGCGCACATCCTCTTGCATCTCGTCGCCTCTCACCGGCGGCGCCGCCAGCCTCCACACGCCCCGCCCCGCGATGACGCACTCGGCAGGTGGCCGGCGGCGCCCGCGCTTGCGAAGACGCCCGCCCCCGGAACTAACAGCCGCCGGTCGCAGTCGCGTTTCTGCCGAGAGCGAGTGCGCGTGCAGGTGACCGAATTAACAGTGAAACTAAATTTCAATAAAAATAAAGGAAACTAATATATAAGCAAAAAAATAACAAATAAAATGATAGGTAAATGAGCATATAAATGGGGGGCAAATATCTCCGTCGACAAACTCAAAAGAAGCATACGCTTTTTAGCATTCTTACGAGAATTAAGTATTGAAAAAGGTACGGATATATCATTGTCTGAATACTACGTATATTACGTACGTGTATTACGAGTTTTGGAATTACGAGTATTAAGAATTGTCATTTTTACCTAGCGGCATAAGACCACCGTATGTGAGCGAATAGGTGAAGGAATGTCGGGACGAAAGGTAGCGAAACGATAGCGACAAGATAGCGCTGAATGGAAATAAATGAGATATTAAAGAAATGGAAAAGTTGTAAAGCATTATATTTTCTCGATTTTTTTCTGGACTCGTTATCAATAAATATTGAATTAAGTAAATTTATAACTTTTTTTTACGTGAAATTATAGTTAACAATAATATTTTTGGAGCCCAACTATATGTAGCTAAAAATTGCCTTAGGAATGCAAAAATAGGTAGTAAATTTTGATTTTCATTGGATATTCGAAAGTGAAAACTTTTCAATTCGCTCATGCATTTGCGTCTACACTTTCTTGGAAATAAACAGGCCACTCATATTGATCCCTCAATAAACACCCATCAGCGTGGGAAGAACCTGACTAGTGGAGACTTTCTGTAACGTGAACTTGTTTTAGAACTAGAAATGTTAAAAAAGCTAGACTTCACTTCGATTGTCCGAGGATAATGAATGTTCCTACTTAATCTTTTTTTTTCAGGAAGTGTTAAAAAATGCGCCATAAAGAAAATGTAAAAAAATCTCTTCAATTGTTGTACCTTGCGAGCACTTTTTTCTCAAGCTCAAAGAAATATTTTATTCTAACACCTTTATCAGTGGACCGTGATCTATACCTGACGTGTTTCCTTTCATTGCTACCTCGTAACGAAATTGCAGAGTACATTACTTCCAGGCGGACTTGCAGTCTATTCCTCTGAGTACAAATTTCTCGTCCAATTTCCTTTCAACGTACGGAATACGCGATTGCGATCTAGTTGAGCACAAAAGTTGCGATGCTTGTCAGCGCCAGCAGAAGTGAAAAGCGAACTAGATTTCGCCTCCTTCCGCTGTTGCGCGTAAAGTGTTTTTCTCTTCTACTTGTTCCAGTTCACATGAATTGCGGCAAAATTGGGTCATTAATTCGATAAAAAACAATAAAGGATATAGATTATAATAATCACAAATGGGTCGTGTGGCACAATGAATATGAATCGTTAAAACGTTTTTTAAAATCACACTGTTCCTGTATCAATTACGAGAATTATCCACTACTAAGAGAAATTATATATAGCTGTCAATGAATTACAGATAATATTATGTGTTTATTGCTTTTGGTATGAATAGTGGATAAATATTTGGCATATTATAATATAAGAACTTCTTTTGACGTAACTTTACGGCACTGAACATTCTGACTGATGTGTGTATATTACGCATTAAAGAGCATATTTTATATCACCACATAGATTAAAATATTTTCAATTTTCATGCTATTTAGTACTATTCAGTATTCTAATAAAACTACAGTGCGATTATTAGTGTCGGAGCAAACTAAGCATGGAAGTAGAAGAGTGCTGAAAGTATGCTGATATATTGTGTCATTTCTGAGTCTATTCTGAAATGAACCGGAATATCCAGTGGGGCGTTAACATGTTTGTTTATTATAAACGAGACAACTATCATCGAGCCATTTTCTCTTTTCTGCATCTCACCTTCCTTCGCCCCAGTTGCGCCTGTGCAAGCAGTTTTCTGCGCTTAACACCACATCTGACGCGCTAAAAACTCGTGCGTTAAATCTCCCGGGTGGCGCACGACCTCCAGACGGCGTCTCACAGCTGTTAGCGTCGCGGGAAGACGGTTTTTATCGACTGTGACTGAGGCGGTGATGTAAACGGAGCGCTGCCTCTCTCCGCCCTCACCACACCTCCCCCGCCGCCACGCCGCCGCGGCTGCCACCGCCACCGCCACCGCCACCGTCTCCGCCACCGCCATCGCCACCGCTACCGCCGCCGCCATCGCCACCGCCACCGCCACCGCCACCGCCACCGCCACCGCCACCGCCACCGCCACCGCCACCGCCACCGCCTCCGCCGCCGCCACCGCCACCGCCACCGCCACCGCCACCGCCACCGCCACCGCCACCGCCACCGCCACCGCCACCGCCACCGCCACCGTCACCGTCACCGTCACCGCCACCGCCACCGCCACCGCCACCGCCACCGCCACCGCCACCGCCACCGCCACCGCCACCGCCACCGCCACCGCCACCGCCACCGCCACCGCCACCGCCACCGCCTCCGCCGCCGCCACCGCCACCGCCACCGCCACCGCCACCGCCACCGCCACCGCCACCGCCACCGCCACCGCCACCGCCTCCGCCACCGCCACCGCCACCGCCACCGCCACCGCCACCGCCACCGCCACCGCCACCGCCACCGCCACCGTCACCGTCACCGTCACCGCCACCGCCACCGTCACCGTCACCGTCACCGCCACTGCCACTGCCACTGCCACCACCGCCACCACCGCCACCACCGCCACCACCGCCACTGCCACTGCCACCGTCATCGCCACCGCCGCCACTACCACCACCGCCCCCGCCGCCGCCCTCGCCGCCCTCGCCGCCTTCCCCGCCAGCGCCACCGCCGCCGCCATCTGCATCTCTATCTCCGTTTCTGCCACTACCGCCTGGGTTTAAGGGACGTTATTTTTAACGCATCCGAAGCCACCGCATGAGTGCATCTTGCACGTGTGACACTGGCGCTGTTCCTGGAAAGCGGGTCGGCCTCCCGCGTGTGCTAGACGCCTCGGACACGTGGCACGGTTGCGTTCTCGCAAGTTGAGTTGATCCTTTGTGCTCTTTAACATTCGTATATATGCAACAAAAGAACAGAAAATCATTAGATCGACTCCTAAACTTTCACTTTCCAATATACTTCACATACTTCCATTGTCGATTGTACCGATGTACTATTTTAGAAACATGAGCTTATCAGCATTTTTTCTAACATGCAAAGCTTCTTTAGCGTACAAGACTATCAAATAAATAAGATGTTTTGTTGAAACTCTCATTTTCGCATCCCCCCACCTCCACCCCTCTGTTACTCGTTTAAATTCATCTTCTAAAGAAGAGGAAAAAGTTTCTGCACGTATCAATAACGCAAGTAATGAGAAAGCAGTGGTACTTGCCACTTGCAGAGTGAGCGGTAGTAATTGAAGTCGCTGATGTTTTCGCTGACTTGAAGATTAGAGGAGACGGAAGTTCACGTTTAGTGACTGAAACACCACGCATCTCTCTTCACAGTTCTGTGATACCAGAACCTTAACTTGCAGAGTTAGCGGCCGTAAGCAATTATTATTCTGTGAGTTTGAACCATTATTTGAATCACATTGCATTCACGTCACATAATTATGTATTTATTATTTTTCATTGTCACTTGATTTTAAAATCAGGTCGTTAATGATCATTTAAAATGACATTGATGCTGTGAAAGTTTCCATCAGCAAGTGCCTTTACATAATTATAATAATTAATAGTGCGTTTTAAAATTACTCGTTTAATTTCACAAAAGAAAAAAAAACTATCATGATCAGGTTCTTCAAAGGTACAATGTAATGGATTTGATACGCGAATGAAATAATTCATTTTCCAATTTACCGCCATAATGTTCCGGGAAAATTAACAGGCAGATGCTGTGACAACGAGAGAGGGACGTCAGCAATGATAATAACAACCGGACATGCTGTATGTTTCTCATCTTCGATAATCCAGCCGTCGCCAATTCGGTCACACTCAGTGGGTGGGCCCAGTCAGATGCTGACGTGGTGGATTTCGTGCCGTCGCGGGTGGCCCAATACTATCAAAAACGTGCGCTGAAATCGGCACTTAATACGCAACTTGACAACTGAAACCTATTCGGGAGTAACATTCAAATATACAAACAAAATTAATGTCGTTATTTGTATGATCTTCAAACGTGAGCTGAGATTTAATAGTCTCGCAACTAGCTCTAAATTAAATGGAATTTTCTGTCGTCAGTTAGAAAGACTGGTTTAGATTAAATACTATTTTTTTGGTAGTTAGTTTTTCTTAGTTTTATATCTCGGTACAAAGTAATTTGCAAGCAATGTAAATGTCTGGGAAAACGTCATCCCAGAGCTGTAGTATTGTTACATTTAATCATTGCATATAGTTTTATGTTTCAATTATCCAAAGAAAATTCTGAATGTGTATGTGAGCAAATGTACAAACTAAGTGATAATCAAATTTAAGCATTGTTAACACACATACAAAACTTGAACCAGTGTAAACAGACTGAGTGACCCTTAGGCGTGCAAGTATGGTCAAAACACATTTACTCAAGTACTTTTTTTTCGAGTTGGCAAAATTGCCATATTATGGTAAAGGAAGTAATATCCACAAATGCAACCTTTTGTGGAGATAATTTCCTTTACCATATTATGGATTACCACAAGATACCTGCTACCACCACGGAATTTATTGCCATATTACTTGCGAGTGTTAAGTTCTTACAGAAAACGCTGCCACTCCATATCCAGTTTCTCCTCGAAAACACAAAACAGTGAGGCGGACATGGTCTTTTAATTTTCTCGGTTTAAAGTGTCAACAAAAGGTTGCGTCATTATTTAATCGGCTGCGGTGAATCAACCCAGGATAAAAAAAAAGCGTCGTCCGCAAGCGCGGATACTTTTTTTTGCGCGCCAGCCGCCGCCACCACATAGCAGACACCCAGACGCGGTGACGCGTGCAAAGCAGCTGCAGCGGCAATATAGCGGCGGACGGGGCGACTAAGCGGCGCAGTCGTATTCGCCCGCGAGGAGGCGAGCGTGGGACCGGAGCTTTTGCCAAATTCCCTCTCTCCTCCTCGCCCTCTCTCCCGCAGAGCGCTGCAGGTGGTCCGCAGGGCTGCCGGCTGGAACGGAACGGAACGGAACGGAACGGAACGGAACGGAACGGCGGGGCGGGGCAGCGAGCGACAGGAGGCGGTGTAGGGAAACGAGGAATGAGGTTGGCCAGCGCAGGAGGGGCAGGGTGCGTTAATTAATGGAATAATTCGGATTTCGAATCATTGTTCTTTTTTAAATTATCTTTGAGCCCGTGCTCTACTGGATACCAATTCGGTTTGTATTCATTTCCTTACTGAAGTGATCTCTTCTCCTGTACACCATTTTAAAGTGGCTCTGTGTTCCAACGGAGGGACAATGATGCTAAGCCGGGGGTGTTTTTTTTTTTTCCTCTTCAGGGACCAACTTCCTCATTAACCTCGTTGGTACGACCGAAAACATTTCCTCGGCAAGAATTTGTCGAATGAAACAGTTGGAGTGCTATAGCCCTTGTAAGAAATAATGAAGACTCACAAGAATCCTTCATTAAAAAAATGATCCAAAAAATTCATCATCAATATTACGCGTATAAAAATAGGGCAGAAACGAGTTGGCCTTGTGGTATCTTTTGAAATCGCCTCTCATCCAGCGACCAGGGCTGTCTCTCATTGTCTGTTCTGTTGGTTGGATCTCTGGAAGCTGCGCAATGTTGAACCCTTCACCTTGCAAAAGACGCTGGTATAGTGGGGCGGGTGGGCGGTGCCCGCGGGCCGATGTCTCGACCGAAGAGGCGGCAGGCGGCTGCCTCCGCGCTGAATTGCCGCCGTAAAAGTTTCTCTCGATTCCGGTCCGCCGCCGCCGCCGCCGCCGTGGACGCTGGCCGCTGGCCGCTCCGTGTTCCGGGGAAGGGGGTTGGGGGCTGGGGCGTGCAGCACACCAGTTCCGATACAGCGCCGCCCGCCGGAAGTGAGATCGGGAAGAAGCGCCGGTTGCCCGTTCCGCGTCCGCCGCAGTTTGGTGAACATCTTCCAAGGGGGCGATGCCCGGCGGCAGAAAGTGGGGCGAAGCATCGTGCGAATCTGTGTCATTAGTAGGGGGCGGGTTTTTCTGAAATGTCATCTTTTGTTTTCTTTTCACTTTGAAACAGTGTCATTTTGTACAGAAAAATGTTTTATGTTATGAGAAAACGAAATAACCCATTTTTATGAGTTTTTTTTGTTGCATTTTTCATCGATTTCGACTAAAAAGGTATTTTTTACCTTTTTACGTACTTTTCAATGCATTTTTCGTTGATTTCATCGATTTTAGTATCATTATAATGGAACCTGCTCCAAACAATATTTACGAAGTGCAACAAATATTCACTATTGAATTCCTGAGTAGCCTATTTCTTCGCTAATATATTGTAATGTGAACCGTTGAACGTACTATGTAATGTAAGGTTCCTGCGACGCTTATCAGCGCAACTGTCGGTTTGGCCGACTTCACGATAAATAAAGGCAGATATTTTCTTTTAAAGAACAGTCCAATCCAAAAGTTTGCACGCCGACTTCACTTGAACAAATGGAAGAAGCCTCTGTTACATCAGTAACATATCCCACAGCCTGAGTTGTTCATCAGAAGTGGTTTTGATAGAACTTCGTACGTCATTTTTCTTTGTTTTTAGGGCATTTTAAAAACATTTTATTGATCATTTTTGGCAATGTTTGTAGGTCATTAAAATTCGCCCCCTAGTCAGAGTTGTTAGCTAGGGGATGGATGGAACAAGATGAACGTAAAAAACACCGACATTCTATTGTAGCCCATTTAATTTAACTCGTGAATCAGCTGTTCTTCATAGGTGGTCGCATCCACAATTCTTCGCTTGGCTCGTTGCTGTGAGTAGTGGATTCATAAAGCGATTCTGTGTGGTAGTGGATAAAATAAGGTGATTCATATATACGTTCTCATTTCATCCATATCCGCTCACTTTTTTATCTTTCATCAGCATATCTGAATGTTTGAACAATCGGCGTACGTCGCCTTTTGGCGTTGCATTTCAACATTTCGATATTTGGGATCGCGTTTCTTCTTCAAACATAACACACATCGCTCTCTTGCTGCAGTAATGGCGTAAGAAATAATTTTGTTATAATTCGATATTATTTTAAAATTAAAACAGTTGTTATTTAAAAGAAATATGTTACTTAAATCGCAAAATTGCCGGAACAGGCTTAATTGATTTAGTTCATGCCGATGATAAACAATTAAGGTGTCCGAATCTCATCTCCGCTGGTTCAAGACACTGGCCCTTTAGAAATACGTGGCGAGAGCCAACTTGCCATTAACATGAACTTAAGTCTTGTGAATGATTGTAAGTATCAAAATACTCGTTCACACATATTACGGAAATGTTCCTGTAGAAGATAAAAGCAATTAGGGAATTAAGAAATTATAAACTTCAATTCTTATGACTTGATACGATTGTGCAGTGTTATGTTTCACGAACTGATAAAAGCTCCAATGAAATATTGAAATTCTTGAATAAATTTCAAACACAGATGAACGTATTCGTTCGTTCCGGATGATTTCCGGTTCATAAATATTCTTCGAACCATATGATTAATGCTTACTAGGAATCGTTTGTCGTTCTGGGAGGGTAACCCTGATGTATTTGTTTCGTAAATTATTGTTTTTTTTTATTGTATCCGTATGTTGGCATGCAGACGTGTGAGTGTCCAGATACGTAATCTATTTGTATTGGGATACCCCTAACGCTTTCGTTTACAAAATATGGAAACCAGTTTCTTTATGAATGAGCTCATTATTATTCTGGAACATTCTTTTGAACTATGGAATCCATTAATAAAGAAGTATCTTCAGATTTTTTCCTTTCCCTTTTTAATCTCTTTTGAGTTCTGTTATCGGCAACATCAGAGGAAACGCGCCAATTTTCTTTCCAGGTTCATTGCATAACGTGGTAGCATTATGCATTTGTGGGAACACAGGTAATTCTAACACTTTCACTTAAATGAATATTTGTCTTAAAGTTCTGCATTTTAATGGCGCCTATAAACTTACGTGCTAAGGAAGCGTCCTCGTTGGGAGTCGAGGAATCTGCTGGAGGCGCCGTGCCTTCGTGGGAACATGGCGAAACATTTTCCCGCTCTCCTGATTGCTAACGTAGTTTTCGCTCTTTCTGAGTTTTAGAAACTGCTTCTTCTTCTCTTTGTATAAAGTGGTCATCGTTTTTACGAGCAAACATTATCATCAACCATACCCAATCTTCTCCGAGGTATGACAAAAACGACTGAATTAAGCGGAATAATAAAACTATTAAAGCTGTATATACTTACATCTCGGTTACAATCAAATAACATGTATAAATCTCAAAGTTTTGACCCATAATTGGTGTCTTCCTCAGGATAGTAAGGATATATGAGGCCTATTAAAAAGTACGTACTATAATGAACAAAAGATTGCTACTGCGATTCTGGTTTTATAAAATGAAATGGTTTTATTAGCCTGACGAATTCAGTCGTATTTATCGTAATATATACTTCAGAGAAAATTGCATATGTCTGATAATGTTTGCTCGTAAAAACGAGAACCTCTGTGGGATGTTTGCCCCCTTCTCCGTTGGCGTGTGTCGATTATGAGGAGAAGTTCGTCGTTTGCGAAATGTTCGTTTCTGGTTGAAAGTGTGGTGCAGTAGCGATGCAATACCACTTCCCTGTGGAGGATTATCCTAAGTAGTTCGTTCCAATGTTCTGCTATTCCGGTGCTTTTACTTCCAATGTAATCGCTGGCCTACTGACATGAATTCAACCCAAGTTCAGAAGGAACTAAGTGTTGCCACTGTTATGAAATAGTGAGTCTTTTATCACCATCATGGACTTCATTCTACGAATAATGACATGGCTCTCAGCGTGGATAAGTGACAGCGTACACTTCATGTATTGGAATCTCAATATCAGATTTGAGATACAATGCCTGTTGTGGTCAAGTAGTAAAGTGATTTCAAATCACAGTTCATTACGGAAACAATGGTCAACATTTTATTACTGTAATACAGGCAAGTAGATGGATGCAGAGCTTTATGGTGATACAGTTTGTTCCCTGGGAAAGGAAATACTAGTACAACGGCAGATGTGATTAGAAGCGAAATCTCTACGTTCACCTTTGAACTTTGTTCTTTCATCAGGGTATACTCTGAACAGCCATGTATATGTTGGACACATTTCAGAAACTTCTTGATTCTGATGACTAAATACGAGTGACGGCGTCCTTTTCATTTTGTTGTGATATTTTTTACTATGTTATTAAGATGATATATACCACCAAAATATAATTATATTGAATATGAATGTTTCTGAACAAATTTAAATCTCACCAAGGAGTTTGTGTAAACGTGTGCATTTTTATGTAATTGGGATTACATCAATGTATAATCGTATTTTAGTTTTCATAATATCGCTATTCACTAATAAATAAAATATTTATTAGTGAAGATTTTGTCAGCAATAATAACTAACTTTTTTTGTACTAAATTCAGAAATTACAAGTCATTCCAATGTGTTTCACTGCGTTGTGCATGGTACGGCATGATATCACGCTTGGTCCTACCCACCCCTTTCAGAGCAGCAGGACAAACTTCCGAGATCAACAACACGAGGTCACGTGGGGATCGGCCGAGTAATGAAAACGCGGCCCGTCACCATATTAAAGGTTCTAGTTGTGGTCCTTTAGGTCTTGTAAGTCGGACCACCCCAGATCTGCGGGACCGGGTGGCGGGAGGTGGCGGCCGGGTCTTTCCGATCCGCGAGAGCTCTAAACGTCGGGCGGAATACGTCACGCGACCCGTGTCCCGCCTCGGATCCCACGGAGGCCTCGTCGTCGGACGGACGTGAAGCGGCCTGCGCGGATCACGCCCGCGGCCCGCACGCGGCGCGGGGCGGCGGGGCGCGTGCGTCGAATTCCGCCACGCGAGGCGAGTGGGGGCGGCGGCGGCGGCCGTGCCGACACGCACGCGCCGCGCCGCGCCGCACCGCGCCGCGCCGCTCGGAAGAGACGGAGACGCGATCACGGCGCGAGGAATGCGGCGACGGTGGCGGCGTTAAGCGCGGGAAGGGACAGATGTGGAGGAATTGGTCGGGTGGCGGGGAGGAAGCATCTCCGGATTCCATCTTTCGGTTTCGTATATTGGTGACCCATCATTCTACAGTCAGTCTCCATCGTTCTCGTCTTTGGGACCGATGAGTGGGTTCATGAACTATTGATTGGCCTTTCATCTTACGCCCTTTCGTCTTGCATGTCTCGCGCATGATCTTCGGCCGTCGATTTTTACCTTAGTAGTAGATTTCTCAGCACTCGTGCATGAAAGCTAGTTCTTACTTCCACTGCTTATTTATTGGAAACTAATACCACAAAGTTTTTTGCCGTGTGCGTCTCGCAATGAAGTCTGGTCATACAATACACTGAGGCATCATGAATCAACATTCCTGTCGCGGCTCATATTGCGAATGGAATGATCTATAGAATATTTTTATATTTCCTTGAATTCCTATGAAAAATAATATAAGCAGCTTAAACGAATAGTGTATTTGCCGTATTTCATTTCAAAATGCCGAACTCTCCTCCTATCCTCACCTTGTCCGTTAACATTTCATTCGTACATCAATGGCTCAGTTTCCCTACTATTTGCATAAATATCTATTTCGGAGCTGACTTTTTTTTTGTCGGAATGTGTTTAAAGATTGAAGGATCAATGAATTGTGAACATTTTTACCTCCTCATTGGCTTCAGAATGAAGGATCTAATTATTTTGTCTTGTCCTTCAACGCTGATCTTATGTGTCCACATCTCAAACTCCCCTCTACCATGGAAGAATGGACAAATTTCAAATGATGAATGCCTTTATTAACCAAATTTATTTTTATGTTTTGATTACACACAAGTTAGAAACATTCTGGATCACACAACATTATTTGAAGCCGATTTAATTGTTTCTATTTCTTTGGGTGCAGTTTTTGAGCTCAGTTTTATATCAAGTGAGATTTTTTTACTCCTGGGAAACAAAACATAAAATGGAATGCTATGGTACTCCTCCGAAAAAATGCTCCCCAAAAAAGCATCTAAACATTTTCAGTAACATTGTTACTCAGTTGAATAGACTAAAGGCGGAGATATCGTCAGTACTGTGATCAATTATTTTTTATCATTCTCCAAACAGGACACAAATACCAATCGCCGAATCATTTAGAGAGGAAACGGCAGGCCGTCGCTGACGACCAGGCCGAGCGGCTTCGAAAAGAACGAGCGGGCGACGCCTCCGTCCGAAGCGGCGACGAGGCAGGCGGAGAAGCGGAGGAGGACGCCGGAGCGCAAAAATGGCCGAGGAGATGAAGGCCACGGGGTCAGAGGCGGGAGCGCGGGGCTCCCAGAGGCACGATCGCCGGTAACGAGCCCCTTCGGCGCCCCTCGCTCCGCTCCGCGCCACGCACGCCGGCGCCCGCCAAATTGCCTGGCCGGCCCGCCCCGCCCCGCCCCGTCCCAGTTCCTTTCCGGCCGGCTCCATTCGGCACATGCGGTCGCATGACTTCTGGAGGCATTCAGTGGGATTTCTGTTCGCGTAATGAGATGATTGCCTTCTGATGATGTTTATTTCGAATTCCTTTTAGGTTTCAGGCAATGGCACTCGATCTAATGACTCAGCATAGATAAATTTTGAATCTTTTTCCATTAACGTTGTTGGTTAACTTGTGGTAACTTGTTTAACTTGAGTCTCGCCCAGTGCCGTCCCAGTCTCGCCCAGCGCCGTCCCAGTCTCGCCCAGTGCCGTCCCAATCTCGCCCAGTGCCGTCCCAGTCTCGCCCAGTGCCGTCTCAGTCTCGCCCAGTGCCGTCCCAGTCTCGTCCAGTCCAATCCTGTCTCAGTCACATCCCAGTCCAATCCCGTCTCTGTCACGTCCCAGTGACGTCCGATCCCATCTGTCACACCATATACTATCTCTATCACGACCGACTCTGTCTTTGGCACGTCTCTATGTCTCATTAGATATTAACCCAGTCACGTCCGACCTCATTTCTGCCACGTTCAATACTGTCCCTATCACGTCCGATACTGTCCCTGTCACGTCCGATCTCGTCGCGTCCCATCCAGCCTCCCTCACGTCCAATTCAGTCCAATATCGTCCCACCAATTCGCCCTATCGCATCCCGCACTACGCCTCCAGCCCCGCCTCTTTCCTGCAGCGCACCGTCCGATCCCCTGCAAACTCCCCGAGTTCCGTTCTCGCATAGTGGAGCGCGGCGTGGCCGTCCCCGAAAGAAGCTCATTACCCGTCGCGCTCCCAGCCGAAGACGACGCGAACCTCGCGACGCCGTGGACCGCGGGCCGCAGCCTCCCGCATTCCGATTTTCGGTCGAGGGGAACCTTCCTTCCCAGCGCACGCCACGCCGCGCCACTCGCCCCCTGCTTTGCATAATGGCCGCCGCCGCCGCACGGCTGCCGCGGGCGCGCGTCGCCTACGCAGGGGAGAACCTACCGGTTAGAACAGAAAAATGTTCAACTTGGGCCTCTGCGTGATGTGTTCTTCGGGAATTTTTTCCTCCGCGTGAAGTATCAAAAGGTTTGGGTTAATATGTAAATGACATATTCCGTGTTGACTTGCGGGTCAATTCAAGAAGTGAATAAAAGCGAAGAATTGATGTATGTCAATATAAATAGATTGTTTGTATGCTATATGGAATTCCTGATGATGAGGCCGAATCTTGTGCCTCGAAACGTCGATTTTATGAAAATAGAAAAGAATAAAAACTGCCTATTGTAAATAAACTCTTCTTGGTTGCCTCAAATACGTGGAACCGTTGATGTTAATGTATTCGAAAAACATTTGCTTCGGCTCATCGTTTTCGTCGTTATCGTTGCATTCGGTGTTGAGCAGTTTGCTAAAATAAAATATTTGGTCAAAAATGAATTGGGGACAATAAATGAATTAAATAAGGATTTATAGAGGTGTCTACATTTCAGTTTTCTTTGTTTTTAATTGTTCATTCATACACCTACAAGTGAAATATGAAAATGTTGCAAAGTGCGTAAACTTCTATATTTAGTACTTTGCTAGTAAGTAAAAATAAATTATATTGCTCCTGAAACAATGTTAATTGTAGTATTTGCGTTCGCTCATTTTTTTATTCGTATCAGATGTTACCCCTTAACTTGTCCGTTTCTACACATTTGTTCTTACTCGAGAGTACATATATTTCAAATTACACGCATTATTTGACAGCAATGCAGACATTTTAAAATTTCATAGTACTGCATAATACATTGAACGAAATTTAAAATTTCCATATGTGTAACTCAAAATATGGGGAGGGGCAACCTTGTCCCTTTCTCTCTAAGTTTCGCCCACGAATAAAGGGTTTGGACGGGTGGGTTTGGACAGGTGGGGTTTGGACGGGTGGGGTTTGGACGGGTGGGGTTGTAAGGGTGGGGTTTGGACGGGTGGGGTTTGGACGGGTGGGGTTTGGACGGGTGGGGTTTGGACGGGTGGGGTTTGGACGGGTGGGGTTGTAAGGGTGGGATTGTACGAGTGGAGTTGTACGGGAGGGGTTGGACGGGTGGGGTTGGACGGGTGGGGTTGGACGGGTGGGGTTTGGACGGGTGGGGTTTGGACGGGTGGGGTTTGGACGGGTGGGGTTTGGACGGGTGGGGTTTGGACGGGTGGTGTTTGGACGGGTGGTGTTTGGACGGGTGGAGTTTGGACGGGTGGGGTTTGGACGGGTGGGGTTTGGACGGGTGGGGTTGTAAGGGTGGGGTTGTAAGGGTGGGGTTGTAAGGGTGGGGTTGTACGAGTGGAGTTGTACGGGAGGGGTTGGACGGGTGGGGTTTGGACGGGTGGGGTTTGGACGGGTGGGGTTTGGACGGGTGGGGTTTGGACGGGTGGGGTTTGGACGGGTGGGGTTTGGACGGGTCAGTTTGGACGGGTGGGTTTGGACTGCCTCGCCACAGAAACTAGCTGGGAGGAATTGCAGCCCCTTGGATCGCTCTCCCTGACAGCCGCGCCGCGCCTCGCCTCGCCTTGCCGTTTCCCCAGCGCTCTCGCGGGTTCCGGGATGTTTCGCAGCGTCCGCGCCGCAGCGCCTCGAGCCGCGGAGTTCGGTCGGGCCTTGCTGCAAGTGGGGCGAGAAAGTGCTCTTTCGGGCTGCATGGCGATTCACTTGAATCGCAGAATAGAGAGCCTTCTAGCCTGCGTCCCGTTTCTTCTAAAGCAGCACAGGAGACAATGCATTGCAACCAGACTGCTTGCGGTCCTTCTACAGAGGGCATTGTGTGAAGACCGACGTCAATGTTCTATTAAGTCGAATCTGAATTTTCACTGAATGGAACAAAACGTTCGACAGATTCAGTTTTTTATATTCAATTTACTTTTTTTATTTTGTTATTTAAAGTCGCAATAACAACTAGGTCATTAGCGACCACTATGGCATTTAATGGTATGGTAACTGTGAAGATGACATGATATGGTGAGGATAGGGAGCGAAAGGACACAAATTCACCCATGCCCCAAGGTCGACTCGAACCCGCGATCCTTCGTTCCGAGATCGCTATGGCATTACTGCCTTGACGATCTCGGTCATCCGGACCGGCTATTTAACTTTGTTTTACCAAAATATGGTTAATTAAATATTTTGAGAAAAAGATTTGGGTGTGAGGAATGTGGAGTTAGAAACCTCAAGGACGTCACCAAAAGGGAAAAAACAAAGTATCAATTCCTAGCTATAAATAAATTAATGAATTTCATTTTGGAAAACGTGCGTTGTTTCTAATTGCGGTTGAGTTTTGTGTTAAGATCGGATACAGATGGCGTGTGGTATGTTAAGCGAATGTCCATTAACACTGTGCGTGAGAAGATACTTAAAGGAAGTCAGTGTTGGAATGAAGATGGTTTGTTTATACAGTTTTTGTTGTGTGTACTTAATGTGAAATATACATCTAAACATGTGCAAAAAAGATGTAAACTGTGGTTGGCATGCGGAAACATTTTTTTGGTGAAGAGCAACTTCATTCATCTGGGTTTTTAAGGAGTTTGTAATGTTACTAATTAAAATCTATTAAGGATTACTGTTTTTTTCTACATTCTTGTTGTTTGAAGTAATTATCTGGAGTTAAGCTATTTATGGGTGGGATATTCAAATTCGTTGCATTGAAATACACAAGATATTTCATGGTTCGGAGGGCCAGAGAGTTTTAATCAAGTTTTGATCGACTAGATATCTTTTTCAAATTAACAGTCTCAAGATCATTCTGTGTGCAAAACTATTTGTCACTTGTTTGAACCTACAGAGAAAAAACACATCTGAAATTTGATCACGATATTTAGGTTTTCCAAACCAGATAATTAAAGTAGTTTTTCCCTAGTGTAGTCATGAGATTTAAACTATTAATTAAACTTCATTTTTAAGCAGCACTACATTTCCTTTTGTTGTAGGTACACGATATATTGCCAATTATTTTTTTTAAATTCTTTACTCTAATTTATTCATTTATTGATTTCGCAAATGTATGTTTGTACTTACAATTTTCTTTCTGTTACAGGTGAGTACGTACGATGGTGACAAACCTGTACTTCCAAGCGTCACACCACAATTTCTGGTGGTAAGTAAAGAAAAAACAAAATATTCCAAGAGTCTAGAACACAAAGAATCAGAAACTAATTTGAAAAAAAAGATACAGAATCCGTATCTGTCTCTGGTGATTGATATATTGTTATTTATGTTTCCGTCATGAGTTCTTATTTCCTCTTTCTTCTGTAATAGCCGCGATAATTTACAAACTCGTATTTATAAAACTACTGAAATATTTCCTGACATTTTCTGTTACATTAATACTTATCTCGAAATCTGAAGTAGTAGGCAGCTAAGAAAAAATATTGTTCTGGCGCACCACAAATTCTGGGACCGTAGTTAATGGTCTCCATTGGACGAACCAGAGTATTTATTGTACCGTCTCCCCAATGCTCTGAAGACGAGCATCGTTTGGGTAGGGCGAAGAGTTGAGGCTCCGCTATTTATGTGCGCGGGGCGTCTGGCCGTTGATGACTTCCGCTCCTATTTTCGCACGTGCGTGCCCCCCACCCCACCCCCACCCCACCCCCATCCCCCGCCCTAAAAGCCGCCCCGAACGCGTTTTCCTGTCGGCGCTAGACGACGACGCGGCTGGGCGGCGATAAATCCTTGCTCCCCTCCCATTCATTCCTTGGAGGGACGCTCCCTACGGCTATCTGCCGCCGATCTGAGCACCGCTGTCTCGCCGAGATGTGTCGCGACTCCCGACTCTGATGCATGGGGCTGAGGGAAGGTGCTCTACCCTGCCGTGGCATTACCAACTCCTGGGCGGAGCTCACAATGCGGCCGATTATGGCCGAAATTTCGGACGGCAGATGTCGAATGCGATGTGCTCGATTCGTTTAAACACGTCATGGTTCCGAACGATCTCTTCAGACGGCATTCGGAAACATCAGCTGTCGGACGAAGATCTGTTTCGTTTCATTCTGTCAGGTTTCATTCTGTCAGGTCCATTCGCCCGAAATCAGCTGAAGTGTCAAGGCCATCTGTAGGACATATAGATAGATGGTCGTGACTGTGATTCTCGCAAATGTTTACAAAAATAAAGAGCGGATTTATGTGAATATTCGGACGCAACATTCGTTAGTTTTTTCTTTTCTTAAGTTCTTAATGATTGTCTAGTAACGAAAGGCGATATTTCGGTTCCATTGTAACCGTAGCCCAAGGAATGAAGTCTCACATTGGCATATGCTGGTTACCATTTATAAACGAGCCTGTGCAAAGTTCGAGTACGATGTGTAATGACTAGCGCACACGTCTTCTACAGCTGAGGCGCACGACCGACCTAACTATACGGAAGCTATGTGATCAGCCCACGGGACGTTTTCTGGGGGTTCTCCCGATTCTTCTGCCTGTCAACCTATTTTTTTTCTTTTTTTCCCCTATCATATACTCATTAGATTTCTCATGGAACTCTATGACTTTTTTTGTAGCAAAAGGCCCCCCAAATCCCAATAACTAAAGAAGTAAATAAGTTGAAGTTACGAGTTATTTTTACCCGGTTCGTTCTACGCGAACGTGTTTTCCTGTCAGCACTAGACGACGAATGCTTCCTCCTCGCCCACCCTTCCGTTCCGCCAGGGGACGTGCCTGGGACTATCGGCCGCCGATCTGAGCGCCACTGTCTCTCTGAGATCCGACGCCAGTCCCGAATCGTCCGCATTGGGGGGAGGGGAGAGGCCCTGCCCTGGCGCGGTATTGCCAACTCTCAGGAATAAAAGTCTCTGGTTAGAAGTCGCTTTCCGCCATTTGTAAAGGAGTTGAAGCAAATTTAGGATGTGCAAGGCTTGTGATGAATTGATAGCGTATGCCCCGTCCATCACTGCGCCTTGTGTTCAATTCCCGGGCAAATGTCGTGGAATTTCCGGTGTACAAAGCAAAGCCAGCAGCTGATTTTCTCTGGGTTCTCTGGTCCCCTTTGCCTCTTTATTTCACTGCAGAAGTTAATCAATGTTGAGTGCTCATGTAATTTAAAAAATAATGTTCCCTTAACTACTACTACTACTTAATACATTTTTTATTTTTATTTTGAGAGTATGATAACAGAAATCATCGCCATATGTGGTATCTAACTTTTCACTAATGGTACTTTTAAGTACTCTCTCTTGTCTTATCACGTGTTCCCAACAGGTCTATTTTATGACATTTCTGCATTATGGTTTTGCGATAAAAACCTTCAAGTTTTTTGTTACCCAGTGTCTGTTCTACTCTAAATTTAGGTTTAATAACACTCCTTACTGTTAAGTTTCATGTAGTTATTGAGTTTTTTAAATATGATTTTTTGAGTAACAATTGGTAGTTTGTGCACCTCTTGTCTTATCTCGTCACGTCACGGATTCTGTATCTAGATCTTCTGTAGTATTATAAAGATGTCATATTTAGGTACAGGAAAGCCCCAGAAAAAACGTCGCGTTCTAAAATAGAGTTCACCCTCCCGTAGTTAAACTGGGATACATCGCTGGAAGAATTAGGTTACAAATGTTTGGAGCGCAGCCAATTCTTTTAAGAGTTGTAGGGTGTGATGTCAATTTCCAGAAAACTGCTTAAAAGATAGTACGTTTTTAGATAAACGTATAATATTTGGCACTAGACGTTTTATTAGGAAACTAATTCGAAAGCTAGCATTCTTGATGTGAAGAACTGAAATGAAAATACTTTAAAATTGTTAATATCGATTATGTTTAATGCCTAGATTTAATACTTCACAAATAAACACGAGTGTTTAGTAGTAATTATGGGTACAAGGGAATAAAATAATGATTTATTCACGAGTGAAAATCTTAGGCGACCAAGGCGATTATAGGAAGCGAGAGTGCTTTAAAATCGACCATTTAAACATGAACAATTGTTTATGGACCACTATCTCATATATTTTTTAGGTCCCTAGGAGTATTCAAATGTGCTGTGTAGGTAATTCCCTCAGTTAAATTACATTTCTTAAAGAACTTTTCCCGCCGACACTGTTAACCACATTTTTCCTTCCTTCCTTCCTGCCTGCCTGCCTGCCTGCCTGCCTGCCTGCCTGCCTGCCTGCTCGAATGTGTGACGAAATAGTACAAGAGGGCCCGATGCATTGACAGACCTGCGGGGGAATGTCCCTCCCCCCTACCCGCACCGTCACAATGTTTTACGTAGCAGTAATGGATCCATGCAAAAACGCTAGTCTTTAAAATTCATCTATTATTTTATTTCTCGGTTTCTCACGGAACTTTAGCGACCTTTATTAGTATTCAAACGTTGGCCTGTTATTTCCACAATTATGTCAGTTCCTACTATATTTAATGTAACGAAACACTTCTACGCTCATTTTCCGTCGTCCGCCTGCTGTCTCAAACGTGTGAAAAACACATCTATTGATGTGTGAACTTCGGTGCATTGCCATTCCTCGTCTCGCCACGTAAAATAAGGCATTAATTCAATTCAATTCAATTAATTCCTGCAGGGAACGTGTCCCCCCCCCAATACCGTCAAAATAAACTATGTTTTATTGTGATTTAAAGAATAAAGTATATATTCAAAAGTCTTTAAAAATCGACTATTACTTTATTGCTCTGTATCCCACGGATTTGTTTTATCCCCCGTTATTAATATTAAAATGTCGTGTGTGTTATTCCCATAATTAATGCCAGTTCTGAAGAAATTTCCCCCAGACAGATCTCCGTCACCCCCATTCTCCCGTCTGCCGTCTTAACGCGTGAAAGGCACAGCAAATGGTGCGTGAGGGCCCGGTGCATTGGCAGCCCTGGGTGGGGCGCCGCGGGGGACAAGCCCCCCCGTCGTCGAGGGGGGCGGGGGATGTTTTCGTTGGCGTCGGCATGCGGGGCTCCACCCTGGGGCGGCGGCAGCGGCGGTGGTGGTGGCACTAATTTGGGGGTGGCCGTGCGTCCCGCTGGGCTGTGGGAACCGCCTCCCTCGCCATATGGCGACCGCGACCCGAAAACATCTCGGCCACGCCAATTACATCTGGGCGGCCGAAGCCTTTGAATCTCTCCTTTCGTGATGTTCGCTTCTCTGTTCGAGGAGTAGGAAGGGGGATGTAAGTTAGGGATCTTGGAATTTGTTGAGAGGTTGGAATGGGTGAGGACATGAGCACGTAATATGCGTGGTGGAATGTTAAGATGTAGGTACTATTCTGTGGTGTAGTCATGGAGAGGGTGTTTTAAATGTACAGAAGGCGGTTCCTCACAATTTCTTCTTTACGGATTTCTTGTACTCGTATATTCGGTGGTGTAGTCATGGCGAGGGTGCTTTAAATGTTCAGAAGGTGGTTCCTCACAATTTCTTCTTTGTACATTTCTTGTACTCGTAGTATGTCTATAAGCTCTAAAACGTTTTTTAAAATGTAAATCCAAGGACGATTTGGGAGATTAACAGAGCTTTGATTAGATTTTTCATGACAATATTTTGTTCAACTTTTTTCTTAATTGTAATATTGCAACGTTATTGAAGTATGACATTGTAACGTAAATTGTAAAGCTATTAAAATTTTAATATATTGTTCACTTCGTGTTGTATATAGAACTTTGAAGGACTCGCAGACTCGCACTGTTAAGTAATGAAAATCTGCGAAATTTACAATAACAAGTTTTATTCCTCCTCATAGGATAAAATATGAAAGTATAAAATCGTATTTGATTTAAGGTGAATGTGATGATTAAGATTATTATTTCGGAGACGAACTTGCAAATTCGATTTGGTCTATTCCTTTGTGATACCTTCAATAATTATTTTTTTATTATTCTTTCATATTTCAATAACGTTGCAATATAATTTTCAAAAGATGAACAAATCGAAAATATTGTTACAAAACGTAGTTTATTTTGTGTTCCTGTCATACGCCGTACGGAGGAGGTAATACTAAAACGCTCGCATTAGAAAGAAAGTTAACTGAACCTTTCGTGTATGCATACTGGCGTTAATACACGTATTGCCCATTCTTCCTGTTCCAGCTATCGGTATAAAATACTCGACAACAGTTGGTTCTCGAAACACACAAGGGCACGTTTAGAAGCGTTAATCATAAGCGGAAATACTACAACAGGGAAGCCTATTGTTGCTCAGATGTGATAGAATGACTGTTGTGTTTGGATGGGATTGCTTTCTTTTTCCATCACATCGAGATTTGAGCAGTAAATGCTCGGTAATCCTGCGGACAAAGATCCGGTAATAGCTCATTCCGTCGCCGTGTATCTCGCCGCGCCATCATTTCCCCCCGGCGGGACACCCCTGGAGCAGGTCACGAGGCGGCGGCGGCGGCGGCGGCTTTCTGCCTCCGTCGCCTGCAGAGGGCGCAGGGCCAAGCCGACGAGGCAATGGACGGCCGAAGACACAGTGGGCCGAAAGGGGTGAAAGTGGGACGATATTTAAATTTACTTTACATAGTAATATTCTTGGTCCAGTAATTTATTTTCGATCGTACGGCGTGAACTTCTGGAAAGGAACAGTGTCGCAGCGGGAATCTGAAGGGGATCATTGTCAGCTGTACGAAATCATCGATGAGCGTGTTGTTAATGTTTTCGTCTAGAGTTACCCACGTATCAATAGATCGTAATCTGTTATATATTGCCACAGAGCAAAACTAAAGATGATCTGCAGAATGATGTGATGAACGAGTAAAAGTATGGAGTTGCTGATCGAATAAGACAAGCAGGGAAAACCTGTTGCAAAGACACTTCTTTCACTGCAAATGCCACGTGGTTTTGCTGAGAATTGAGCTCCAGTTCCTGTAGATGGAAAAATGGCTTGCTTGATGCTCTATTAGCAGCAGCAACACGTTTAATTTTTATCCATTTTATTTACTCAATTATTATTTTGTTGAATTTATCATCACCGTAACAATCGCTAACAGATGCCGTCGCAAAGCACTTGGAGAATGTTAGACGTTGTCCTTAACTATGCATTATGTAGCCACATGGAGGTAAAGAAATCATAGAATGTACGATTCACATAATCCAACAGCCCTGATAAAGACCGAATAAATGGCCGAAACGTCGGCGATGTGAAATGTTGGTTTTCTACCATTGACCTAAACTCGAGAACCAATCGACATAAGTTGACTTATAAAACTTATAAAATTAATTAAAAAACATATTCGTATTAAATCTTTAATTGTGTGATCTATTACACGAATATGCCTTGATTATAAGTTTGTATCAATTGATTGGCGACTTTTGTAAAATATGCATGAACTTCATCTGTACTTGTATTATCAGTTTCACATTGTATTTATTTATAATAAGAGGTGTAATGGGTAGGTGTGTGTGTGTGTGTGTATACATACTTACATACATACATACATACTTACATACATACATACATACATACATACATACATACATACATACATACATACATACATACATACATACATACATACGCGTGTGTGAGTTTAGTAATGAACCCAAAACGTACTTTCCAGTCCATTTTCAGAGCACAAAATTACACCTCTAAAAGTGGCTGTTCATTGTGAGCCGAATATTTGTGTATCGTCCCACAGCGCAGCGACTGTGACAGGGAGGAGGGGGCGCAGCAGGTGCCCCTGACGTCCTTTGTGCCCTTTGGCTCCCCCGTCCCCGTCCGCCCGCCTCAGACGTAAGCCTGCCGTGTCAGCCTCCTTGGCCCCCTCCTTAAAGGTCCTTCCCTCTCCGTTGCGTCTCCGCGGGGGGCGTGTCCCGCGCCGCCGGCCATTGAAATCCCTTATTCCGCTGCGTTGTTCTCCCCTCGAGGCCCAGTCTGTGCGTGCGCGCGGGGCGACTCGCAGCCGTCATCGAGGACGCGCGCGCTCGGCCCTTTGGGTCACGCTGCCGCCGGGGCAGGGATCCGGAAGGGCGGGGCAATTAAGAGCTGAACGTCTAAGTCAGTTTGCTGTATCAATTTAAGGATGGGTTATAGAAGCTTCGTTTTATTTATCAGACCATTAAATTCTCGTAAACTCTCTTTTTATTTTAGTGTTCAATCAGTTTCTTCATTGAATAAGAAACCATTTTCGTGCATATAATGACTTCTCAAGATTATGCATTTTAACTGAGGTATTTATTTTAATGAATTGAACTTTAAATTTTCCACACCACGAGATACAGTTTACTTCCCTATGTTTAGAATTGAAACGTCTGTATTCAACACTGGGGATCTATATAACGTAACTTAAATTAAGGACTGAAGCATTTACTGGACTGGAGCAGAAATGTTTTGTGTTCTACTGTTCTTTTGGTTCGTTGGTGCGTAGTACAAAAACTAACTAAAATGAGCCATCGTCGTTATTTCGGGGATCGTACCAGGAAATTTTTATTTAAGAGTGAAAAACCATGCAACAAAAACGTCCAGTGGTTTATAGATCTCTTACGTCTACTTTATTGTAATTTTCTTCTCCCATGAATCTCGATCTACACAGTCTACTTCATTTAAACCTTTTGTATTTATAATTTGGAAAATGTACTTTATCCAAATATGTTTAGAGTCCCCTCTTTTTTTACCGGTAGGAAACCATTCCCATGGAAATTGATAGATCTAATGAATCGATTTTCTATTCTTCTCCCCATCTTTAGATCGGGTCTGCCCGCTACTGCCTCGGAACTATTTCGGAAGGGTGGATCGCTTTCGCTGCCCCGCTCGTGCGCTCCTCAGCGAAAGGGTTCATCTTCAGCTGCCGGTGTGGAGGAAGCCCATGCCCCTGAACGCCGCTTTGGAGTTAATGAGGAAGAAAAGTCTTGGTATTAGAGGAGAGGGGATAACTCATTTTAGATGAAATTGAACCAATTATGACAAATTTGAGACCGCGTTGAAGGTAACGTAATGGATAATATACGATCTTGTGGTTTCTATAATAATCTTTCATGATTGCGTCGAATGGGATGTTCATGATTAACCCTCGAAACACCGAAATTGAGAATTGAAGATTGTTGTCGATAATCAAACCCCTGACGTCATATAGATTGCTTGTTTGTTAAACTCTTAATGATTTTTTCTCTTCCCCCCCCCAAAAAAAAAATATTATATTTTCAGTCTAATAATTTAAAATCGATTGTGTCACAAGCGTATTGTGTAGTAAATGCGTGATAAGTCATCAATAAATGTACTTGGTGTCCAACCTACTTAATAAGTTACAGTGCAAATTACTTTATCGAAAAGGAACCATGGTTACCTCAGTTTGTCTTTCAATAGTTGAAAGTGTTCCTTGAACGAAATTCCATAGACAGTCTAAAATACAATGTAGCAAGATGATTTCTAAGACCTTCACATCTCGTTGAGAGGAGATTCTTTAGCGTTAAATGTCGCTTAAAATGGATTCAGCCAGATTAGTGTCAATTGTTTATTTGCCGTAGACAGAAGGAAAATGGCCAAGACTCGCCACCGAGAAACAAGCACCTGAAACTCGACAAAAGAAAGTTTTCATTTGTCACCTCCCTGTCACCGTGTTTGATAGGCAATTATTAAAAGAATTAATCCACGCCGACCGGTAATGGAACTCGAGACTCTGGATTAAGCTGTTACCCCTGAATTATTTCTCGAAGTGAAAATAATATGAGTAGCGAGTTCTCTTGGAAAGTGCAGTAGTAGAAATGCGAGTAGTGCTGCACCCTGAGCAGCCGAGCTGTGTAATTGGCGACAACGCCCCCTTCTCTAGCAGCAGCCATCGTCACGGCCACCGCCACCGTTCTTCGGTTTCTTTACGACGGGGCGCCGTGATCCGCGCTCGACTCTCGAGAGTCGTTCACCTCTCACGTGCAGTTTTTCCCACTCGACGAAAGACACAGAAGAAAAACATTGCTAATTCTCAGCACCCATAACCGCACATCTGTAAGTAATAAAATAAAATTAAAAAAGGTATTCATTTGTCACCTCCTTGTTACCGCATTTGATAGACAAATATTAAAAGAATTAATTCACCCCGACCGGGAATCGAACCTGAGTGCGCTGGTTTAAGCGGTTACTCCTGGGTTACGGTTAAAATGAATTATTACTCGAAGTGGAATTAAAACGAGTAGCGGGTTCTCTTGGTAAGTACAGTAGTAATAGTGCATGCACCTTGAGCACCCAAGCGGTGTAGTTGGCGACAACGCCCCCTTCTCTTGCAGCTGCCACCGTTCTTCGGTTTCTTTACGACGGGGCGTCGTGATCCGCGCTCGACTCCCGAGAGTCGTTCACCTCTCACGTGCATTTTTTCCCACTCGACGAAACCTTGGATAAACAAGCGTGAAAGAACGTGGCGAGTTGAGATATAGGCTGCGCTACAGTGAGCTTGAAAGACGAAGGAGCTCTACAACCTATCGCGTCAATTTACTCCGTCGCGCCTCAGTGATCTTGCATGGCGAACAGGCGAGAATCAGACCTATGGACTTTATGGAGATAAAAATAATATTTAACGAATGATTCAGGGGATTATTGTTGTAAAGAGTTAGTTTGTGTGGTTTTTATTAGCGGTAGACGAAAAATAACTTTTTCTGCTTTGATTTTTTTTCTTTGCTCATTTATCGCACGATCAAATTTTTCCTCATATTCCGAGAACTGTACAAGTACTCGAGTTTTATAATCTTGAATTGATATCAGGGTGATATAATCCTACAGATAACGAGCGTCTATAAATTATTGTGAAATAATTATATCGGCGTTGTCCGTAATGATAGGCCTAATTTTATTTGTGAAGAAGGATTCACACTTGAGAACGAGGAAATATGTTTTTTTTTAAAGTGTCCAAGACTGAAATAATTTATGGGCTGGGGGGTGTAGGGAGATGTTTAAAGAGACATCTTCCAGACGTAATTGTGACGGACGCATTCCTACGTTTGTGATGTACGATAAATTAGCCATATACTTTGTTACCAGATAAGGCTGAGATACAGACGGCGAGCAACGCGGAACTACTACACTTTCAAGCGCCAACTCGGCCCTTTGGGACAAAGCGCAACCGGAGCTCCAGAAAGTGGACTCTGCCTTCCAGCGGGAAACGCCTCGGGGGCTCGCCTGTACTTGTAACGCCACGCGCGCAGTAACGGGGCAATTAGACGGGCAGCGGCAACCGCACGTCGTTGTGTTGTTGTTTCGCATTGTTTACATCCGGTGCGGCGCGCGCTCTTGCGGCAGCGGCGGCGGCGGCGGCGGCGGCGGCGCGGAGGGAGTGGCGCGTCTGTCGGGTCCGAGCTCTTTGCCCCGACCGGCGGCGGCGCCTTCGCCGCCACGCAGCGTCGCGGCCGGAGGAGGAGATGGGGCGATGCGGGCGGCGCGGGTGGGAGCGAGAGAGCGCGAGGTGGAGCCGGCCGTGCTAGTGGCCCGGCGGCGGTGGGGGCGGGGGCGGGAGCGCGCGGGTGTTTTTTGTGCGCCGAGGTGGTGGTGGTGGTGGTGGCTGAGGAGGTGCAGCGCCAGCCAGCGCTAGCTAGCGTCGTGGAGTTGCTCCAGCGGTGGAGGCGGCCGCTCTGGAGATAAAACAGTGGGCCCGTGGGTGTAGGATTCCGGGGCGAAAGTTTGGCAACACGTTACATGCACTGCATGCCACACATGATCCGACTGGAGTGGTGTCCCGCTGGAGGAGATACCTCCAGTGGGGGGAAGCACTGCAAGCCCACGTGTACGTCGGAGCCCAATCTCACGTTCTAGAGAACGAAGAACACCACTATCTCCTGGAGAACAACATGTACTACACTTACGGGATAAGAGAAATTCATTATTCACGAGCCCGGAATTAATACTCACTCAATTGACCACATGTCACTATGTGTAAGCAATTAAAAATTAATGATTGTTATTTTGGGACCTCAGGTTTCGTAGTTTAGGGCAACGTGAGAGAACCCCGTCGATGTCTGACGGTGTGGGCTTGAGCTCTGGCGGGGGTGGAAATGTGTTCGGTACGTTGAGCGATAACGAGTTAGTGGCACCTGTCGATATTGAGATCGTATATCGACTACTCAGATTGATATCGTCCCGGGTCATTTCCAAGCGAATGCCGGAGAAGTATATAACAAACGGACAACCGGGCTTGCGCGTTGCTTTGCTTCCTTCGCCTGCCATACCCTTCATTTCCTTCGCCTGCCATACCCGAATCCCAGACATAATTGGAACGGCATGACCTGTAGCGTCACCTTCGCGAACCGACTTATGTCGGTGGGAACGACTCCTCAATTCCAAAAAATATTGATTACTAGAGGGCGGACTTTAATGACCTAAACATTGCCAAAAATGATCAATAAAATGCCTTTAAAAAGTTTTTAAAATGCCCTAAAAATAAGCCTGCAAACTTTTGGTTGGGACTGTTCTTTAAAATAAAATATCTGTATCTATTTATCGGTCTAATCGGCCTAACTGACAATGGCGCCGATAATCGTCATAGGAACCTTAGATTACATAGTACTTACAACGGCTAACATTACAATATGAGCGAAATATACATTAATAAAGACGTGAAAAGGTAAAAAATAACTTATTGGACGAAATTGACGAAAAATGCAAAAAGAAAGTAATTTCGTCATAACATAAAATGAATTTCTATACTACACGGCATTGTTGCAAATGCGAAGTGAAAAGAAAAAAGATGACATTTCATTGAAATCTGTCCCCTATTGATTACTTATTTGTGACAATATTAAGTAATTAGAGAATGTATAGCTAATGAGTTAAAATTGTGGGAAAACCATACAACCTACGAAGCTGTAAAGTGCCTTATTTGATTCGTCATTAGCTCAAAATCTCGTGAAAAATATGTTGTATGAGCGTTTTGCTTTTGTTGTAGGAAAAACTAATATTACGCTCTTCAAAGTGTTCTTCGTTGCACTTGCACTTCATAAGTTTTTTTTTAATTGACATTTTTTCAATGCGTAACTACTTCACGATCCAATATAGTATAATTGAGTGGTTAAAAAGCTGTATCTCGTATTGTATTGCGTACTCGTATATGTGTCTGATGTCGGAAGAAAAAAATTTAAATCTGAATTACAGTTCTCAAAAACAGTGTGTTCATATCTTATATAAAAGAGAAATGTATTATTTTCCGGAAATACCTCTTGAGCTGCTTTTAAATATTTACGAATCAGCCTGATGTAACTGTGGTATGTTGAACAGTACAAATTTGTATCGTTATCTCTTATACTTATACTATTATTGCACTACGTAATTCAACGATGATTTTCCGACTGATAAAACTCTCATAAATGCTACGAAATCGTTTTATTACGTAGCATTGTCTGTGATACTAATTTCACAATGTTATTAAAAGTTATGACTATTTGCGGTAATTTCCATTTAAAGAATTAATCTGTGGAACACGATGGACTCCGGTTTTACAGAGAGTACGCGAATATTTGGTCCTGTGTGAGACGCAGTCATCGGATTAAAAAAGAAAATATTTTGAAAATATATATTTTTTATGTCACACTCAATAGTTGATAAGCTTTTGCTGGTACATGACACTAGAAAGTAATAATGATAATAAATATTAAGAGATATTTGGTGGTCCTGCCATCGTTTTCGATGTTATAAAGTTAGTGTTTTGTCGTAGCGTCGCACCGAATCGAAATACCATTGTCATTTGTGGTATTGTCACACTTTTTTTTTCTCTAGCAACCTACCTTTTCATCACATTTTACCAACCGGATACTTACTTCACGGATTTAATAAAACTCATATCAGTTGATATTTAGGTTTTTAAATTCCTTTTTTTCAAAGCAGTGAGTGTTCTTGGCATTGCAGCCTGCACAACTGTCTTTAAAGTAGACGAATGAAGGCGACAGAGAACTAGATTACATACTTAGGGTACTAGTATTTAGCGATCACTTAGGCCTGATAATTTAATTAAAAATATTTCTCCGTCGTTTTCTGCTTGAGATCGCACTTACGTACCCAGCTAGCAAGTCTTTGGCAATTGAAAACCTTTTGTAATTTCAGAGTTTTAAACGAAAGCAGATATGCTTAAATTTACTCTTTCTTGTGGAAAAGTAGTACTTGTGGTGGGGTGGATGTACCACGTGCTGAGATACCTACTTGATGGGGGGCTCCTAGCAAAAGATTATGAATATTTATAATTGGAAAAATATTTTAATATACAATTCCTTAAATACAGATGTTATAATTTGCTTTAATGTGCTATTTTCGCTTTGTAAATTGATTAAACATGAGATACCTGGAAATTTAGTTAACAAAATCTAAAGAGTAAATGATAAAACAAGAAGAGGCACAGGGCAAGCACAAAATTTGGTATCAGTGAAGTAAAACTGTCTAGGCCAAAAAAGAAATTTGTTGCATCTCGTAAATATTGTTTGAAGCAAGTACCATTAAAATGATATAAAAATCGGTTAAATCAGCGAAAAATGCAGTAAAGATGACTTGCCGTTCAAAATCGACGAAAAAGGAAAAAAAAATGGGCCATTTCGTTTCATCGTAACGTAAAATGAATTTGTATACCAAACGGCATTGTTCTAAAGTGTAAAGAAAACAACGGCATTTAATTTCATTAAAATCTGCTCCCTACCCCTAACATTGGGTGCTGCGTTGCTCCGCCCGCCCTGGCGCAGTCGCCCACTGCGACCTCCGTGGCGCGGCGGCGGGGGCAGCGGCGGCGGCGGCGGTGGCGGCGGCGAGTCCCTCCGCGCGCTCGGCGCTGGTCGGCGCGGCGCCCGCTAGTGCCGCCAGTGCTCGCTTGACTTCGGAGCGCGCTGGAGGCGCCCCGCGTCGCGTCGTTCGCTCGCCCGGCCGGCCCCTCGTGCGGCGTGCCTCACCGCTCCGCTCCGCCCCGCCCCGCTCCAGCCACGCTCCGCTCCGCGCGTGCGCCGCCGGTGGCAGCGGTGGAGGTGGTTCTCTTTGTGTGCGTCGGCGTGCCGGTGGTTCGTCGCTTTCGTCGTTTTGTTTCGTTCGCCCCGCGAGAATCGACGGCGGTGGAATTGTGTGCCGTGAAAATAAAGACGACCAGTGGGTTGAGGGGTTTGTTGGCTGGAACGAGCTGCGCGCTACGTTACAACTCGTTCGAAGTGTGTTCGTGTGTGTGTGGAAGAGAGAGAGAAAGAAAGGAAGACGTTTTTAGAAACGAAGGTGCTTATTTTAGGGAGTGAATCTCTTAGATTTTCGACACGAGAACGTGATGGTCCCTGAAATATGTCACTGTCTCCGCTAAAAACTATACGGTTTGGATCACAACCGGCTAGAACGTTTTTCCCCCGAGCTAAACGTGTCGCGGCGAGAAAACAATAGACAGGTGGGCTTCGTGGCGGTGTGCGAGCTCGTAAACGCCAATTGTTTTCGTGAATCCAGTGCAGTTTCGAGTGCTAAGAGTGTGACATCCGTTTCTGCTAGGCTTGCTCCGAGAACGACTTGTTTGTTCTGTGGAAAGAGAAAGTGTCAAGTGTCGTTATATACTCGTTTCAAGAAGAAGAAAAAAAGATATCTCCAGTAACAATGCGTGTGTATCGTTCTCGCGCGCGCTTCCAGAGTTAAGCGGTGTCACGTCGTGGTGGTCGCGAGGTGACGTTCGCGGAGCCTGGGAGTGTGTGAGAGAGAGAGAACGTGTGTGTGTGCGGGTGTAGCGTACGTACGATGCAGTGGTAGCGTGCCCGTCCACGATGTTAGACAAGGACGCCGGCTGCACGCCCAGTGAAGGGACTGGGCGCAGAAGGTCGACGTTTTACGTCACTCTGAGCGAGAGCGCCGCCGCCGCGCACGGCAAGGAGAGCCCGGAGAAATCCGCGCCTATCATCGGCGCCGATAAGCCTATCGCGAATTCCATGGGGCTGACACCGTCCAAACAAACGCCCGCGCCCGATAAGGAGAAAACGCCGCGGCGGGCGTCAGACGCGGGCGGCGACCGCCCGGGCAAGGCACCTGCGCGCACGCCCTCCCGCACGTCCCCGGCCAAGCCCGCGGAGAACGGCAGGATGGTGAAGACGCCCGTCAAGTCGTCCTCCTTCACCTCGCCCCCGTCGTCCAAAGGGCCGGCGCCGGCCGTCGCGGCCAAGCCCACGCTCAAGACGTCCTTCTCCAACGGCAAGAGCCCGTCCAAGACGCCCGAGATCGACACCAAGCTCACCAACGGCGGCGGCGGCTTCTGGAATAAGACGCCGCGCGCCTCGGGCTCCAACAAGGGCTCCGTGCAGAGCATCAACTCGCTCAACTGCTCCCCGGCGAAGAACGGGCTGGCCGCCGCGGGGAAGACCGTCGGGCGGGCGGGCACGCCGGCGTCGTCCACGACGTCGCTGGCGGCGTCCACGGGCGGCAGCCGGTCGGCGTCGTCCACGCCGTCCAAAACGCCGGCCGTGCAGGCGCCGCCCGTGCAGGCGTGCCTGACGCGGACGCTGCAGGGCCCCGAGCTGCTGCGGGTGCCGTCTCCGCAGCCGCCCCGCAAGGCGGCGTCGCTGCTGCACATCGTGAGCGGTGGCGGCGGCGGCGGCGGCGACGGGGCGGCGGGGGCGGCGCCCGCCCACCCGCCGCCGCGGCGCGCGCCCCTGCAGCTGTCGCTGTCGCTGCGGCGGTCGCCGTCGGCGCGGGAGCGGGCCGGCTTCCTGGGCAGGAGCCCCCAGCAGCTGCAGCGGCAGGCGCGCGTCGACCAGCCCAAGGCGGCCTCGTCCACCCCCGTGCTGCTGGTGGAGAGCGCCCCGCCCCCGCCGCCCTCGCCCGCGCCCTCGCCCGCCTCGCCCGCGCGCCGACGCGCGCCCGACGACGACAACGACGTCCATTCCGGTAAATGACGCATCTGAATGCAATTCACAACTGAGATCGCTGTGTGGGGGATTATTCCACTCCGGAGTTAAATTCTCCTCAGAGCTCTTTAGAGTAATGAGAGGTACTTGCTTGCTATGCCAGTTATGTGGAATACTTGCATGATGGGGTGCTTTTTCGTTGGGAGACGCATGAATTGCCGCTAAAAAACGACGCCGTCTTCCAGTCCGGTAAATACAAATCTGATTTGAATCTGTTATCTTGTTGAAGACGTAGTTACCTCGGAAATACGTTCGCGCAGGGAATGTGTGTGTTTATTACTTTGTTATTATGACGAAATCGTATGGATTTCGCATTAGTGTAAAGTCTTTCGCAAGTGAGAGATGAGTGTGCATTACGAATTTGAATCCCTGTGCAGCGGGTTCATTTGAGTGTTATGCTTGTTATGTCAGTTTAGTGAAGAATGTACGTGATGGAGTGATTTTTGGTAATTGGTATACGCTTGAATTGGTATTAAGGAAATGACAGCTACGTCCACTCCGGTATATAAAAATCTGATGTCAATTGTTACTCAACTGTTACTTTGTTGAAGAGGCAATTAACCTCGCAAATAGAATTTAAGGTTTCCATTTACAAAGTTATTATGTTGTTATGAACAAATGGAAATAATTTCGTCTTTCCGAACTGGAGGACGACTACACAGATGAGAGTTGTTTGGGATTATTTCGCTCCGAAGTTAGCGGCGAAGTATGGGGTAGTTTCCTGTATGGTAGATCTACTGAACATTTTATATCATTTTATATGAGTTTTTAGACATTTTATATCAGTTCGGCGGTGTAGGTACGTGATTGGATGGTTTTTCGAATTGCTACTTTTATTTACTTACGGAATGACAACGACGTCCACTCCGGGAAATAACCACAATCTAAAGAATGGATATTTTGGCTAATGTGCTTCTGAAGTAAACACTTCTGAAGTAAACAAATCTATGACCAAGCAGCAATTGCAACACTTAAACGACTGCAGAAAATACGTGCCTTTTTTAATAGACACTGATGCAGCTCATGAATAATAAATACCTGATTTATTCTTTCCTCAGGATCAAGTGGAGTTTACTCCTCTTGAATATCAGTAGTATTCAAGCATAATAAATGTAACCTTTTTTCAGAACTGACTGTAAATAAATGATTGGAATTGTAGGATCTGAAGTGTCTCGTATCTCAATATTGGAAATATTTGTATACACCGCTTGTTTTACTCCAAAGAATTGTTTGTTAATATCTATTGTTTCAATTGTTTATGATCACTTATAAACTTGCCAATAAGATTGTAAGATGAATATTTCTGCATATCATTATAAACCGCTGTACTTCTTTTTGGGTTTTTGTATTTATCTGGCAATAAATCGAAGGCGTGGTTTGCTTCGCTAGTTTCTTCTTGCAAGTATCGGAGGATAATTTTCAGATCTGTCGTTAAGATAATGCTCATGCCCCTCTTTATCACGGGGATTTATAGAAGTGTAAGGGTTTGGCTGAACATCAACTTTTTGTGTCCGGTTGAGACCGTGTTTACCGTCCCTCCCCCCTTGACTCTTGGCACCAATGTGTATGCCGTGCTCCTTATGTAGTCATGTTTTGGCTCTTGTCAATTTTGGCGTCAGGGAGTGTGTCATTGCTGTCAGAAGCCGAACCATTTTTAGAACGCGGATGACTTACGGTTCATCTTCGCAAGATTCGATTTGCCGGTCCTGGTTTGTCCACTTTCGCGCTGCCGTTGGAGGGGTGTCCTCGCCCAGACGGGACGTATCTACTTCCTTCTTGTTGAGCATGCACTCTTTATTCTGTTATGAACATTCAGGAGAGGGCAATTTTCTTCTTCTTCTCCTTCTCCTTCTTCTTCTCCTTCTTTTTCTTCTTCTTCTTCTTCTTCTTCTTCTTCTTCTTCTTCTTCTCCTTCTTCTTCTTCTTCTCCTTCTTCTTCTTCTCCTCCTCCTTTTTCTTCTTCTCCTCCTCCTCCTTCTTCTTCTTCTCCTCCTCCTTTTTCTTCTCCTCCTCCTCCTTCTTTTTCTTCTCCTCCTCCTCCTCCTTCTTCTTCTCCTCCTCCTTCTTCTTCTTCTTCTCCTCCTCCTTCTTTTTCTTCTCCTCCTCCTCCTTCTTTTTCTTCTCCTCCTCCTCCTTCTTTTTCTTCTCCTCCTCCTCCTTCTTTTTCTCCTCCTCCTTCTTTTTCTTCTCCTCCTCCTCCTTCTTCTTCTTCTTCTTCTTCTTCTTCACCGCCTCCTCTTGCGTCTATACATACACAGGCTCTTTTAAAAATGATGACAAAGAAGGGCTTCCAAGACGAGTAAATGGAAAGAAAAGGGGATTTGAGTGGATGATTCTTCACCTCGTAACTCGCGATTTATTACTCCAAGAGAAAAACAAATCGTTGCCTGGAAAGTATATGAAATGAAAATTCCACTGCCGGAATTCGAACATGTAATGTTGCAAACTGAATCGTACTTAACTTCCTGTACTTGACGTATCAGTACATTTGTTGATATTATCGGAATTTATATCTACAGATATATTTCTATAATATATAATATATTTCTTAACTGCAACGTATGAATCAATATCTAAAATCTGCGTTAATATTTTTCAAATAAAACTTTGCTTACTTATTATTTATGTGCTAAACATGAAGTAATACACATTTCATTCTCTGTATTAAATAAAATGAACTATAAATACAATATACGAAGTGATATAAGAAATTTCTTCAAATATTTTCAAAAGTTTCAGTGGTGTGCGATTGCGTATAATTTTCTATATTTTAAAATGTGTATTGATGCCCTTTGATATTGGAAGTCCAGTAATAAGTAAGCATCGATACGGCGTTGTGTTGTCGGTAGTCAAACTGTTTATATTATATCATAGAATTACAATATCTCTAATCCCGTTCTTCAGACCGTAGTTTCGGAGCTGGCATGTCGGAACCGCCACGAGCGGTGCAATTTACCTGGTGGCCCCGTCCTGCACCGCCTCGCTCCGCTCCGCCCCGCCCTTCCTCACTCACTCAAGAGCGCGTTCTTAATACTCGTCGCCATCTCGGTCGGCTTGTCGCCCGGCTTGTCGCCCGGCTTGTCGCCCGGCTTGTCGTCCGGCTTGTCGCCCGGCTAGTCGTCCGGCTTGTCGCCCGGCTTGTCGCCCGGCTTGTCGTCCGGCTTGTCGTCCGGCTTGTCGCCCGGCTTGTCGCCCGGCTTGTCGCCCGGCTTGTCGTCCGGCTTGTCGTCCGGCTTGTCGCCCGGCTTGTCGTCCGGCTTGTCGTCCGGCTTGTCGTCCGGCTTGTCACCCGGCTTGTCACCCGGCTTGTCGCCCGGCTTGTCGCCCGGATTATCGCCCGGTTCGTCGGTCGGATCGTCTGTTGGCTCGTCGGTCGACTTGTCTTCCGGCTTGTCAGTCAGCTTGTCATTCAACTTGTCGGTTCGCTCGTCGGTCATCTTGTTAGTCAGGTTGTCAGTCAGCTTGTCGGTCGGCTTGTCGGTCAGCTTGTCGGTCAGCTTGTCGGTCGGCTTGTCGGTCAGCTTGTCGGTCGGCTCGTCGGTCAGCTTGTCGGTCAGCTTGTCGGTCAGCTTGTCGGTCGGCTTGTCGGTCAGCTTGTCGGTCGGCTTGTCGGTCAGCTTGTCGGTCAGCTTGTCGGTCAGCTTGTCGGTCGGCTCGTCGGTCAGCTTGTCGGTCAGCTTGTCGGTCAGCTTCTCGGCCGGCTTTTCGCCCGCGCCGAGCCGCTCGCACCGTCTCGTGCGTCATCTTGTGCGTGGCCTCATCCGCCATCTCTCTCACATTCTCTCCACGGACTTGGGGTCGTCGGTGGTTGTAGAGTTGCGGTCGCGTTTTCGGTTCTGCGGCCGCAGGGCGATGGCTTTTCGCGGGCGGTTGTGTGTCGTGGAGGTGCGTTCGCGTGAAGCGACACATTCCTGAGGATCCTTCGTCCCGTTACCTCCCCGCGCAGGCGACGGGTTTCCTGGGGCAACTCGTTCCCGCCTGACGCCAGGCGTCTGTTTTTCCTGTCGTCTCCGCCTGCGGGAGATTTTCCTTCTGCGAACGGCTGCTGGAAAAATACGAAAAACTTTGATTGTGGTCTGTGACTCTTCTGCATTATATGTCAGTTGTAAGTTAAATGAAATCCCCGCAAAGTAAATACCTAGTGCATTCATTAAGTACTTGGCCTATCGAATAATCAGCTACATCTTGAGGAGCTTAAGAACCACTCTCAAGTACTATTCCTGTAACTCAGGTAAAGGGTACCATGACATTTACGTGATTTTACAAAATAGTAGTTCAAAGACGTTTCTGCATCTAAATGAAAG
>JAZDUA010000309.1:0-125000 GCA_038098605.1 Gryllus longicercus | reverse complement strand
CTACTACCGTTATTTTTATTGCGCGATAATTATTCTCACCAGAGCTATTACAACACTTCCGGCGGAATTTCGCTTCCTCCACTTCCCGTGGTTCGAGCGCCACCGCATCATCACAAACCAGTACTCTCTACTCGTCGGCATCCACTCTCTCTCTCTCTCCCCGGCTGTGGAGTATTTAAATGCGCGCCCCGTCGCCGGAGCGGGCGTTTCGACACGGATCAAAGGGAGTATTTATTGAGGCCGGGGCCAAGGAGGGCGGGCGTGCGCCCGGCCGCGTATCGCCGACTATCAGCTGGGCGCCACGCAACCGCGTCTGCGAGAGCGAAGGCGCGGCGCGGCGCGGGGAGGAAATGCGGGGAGACAGCGAGGCGCGTGGCTGCTGAAACGCGGGGAAGGGGCGAGGCGGAACGAGGCGGAGGGACCGATCGGGATGGATCAAGTGGAAGGACGAGACTGAGTGAACCGGGAAGGGTCGGGGTGAAGCGGGAAGGGTCGCGATGATGCGGGAAGGGTCGCGATGAAGCGGGAAGGGTCGGAAAAAAGCGGTGTGAGATGGGGGTGAAGCGGAGATGGACGGTGTGAAGTGGGGAGGGACGGTGCAACCCAGGAAGGGACGGGGCGACCCAGTGTGGGACGGGGCGAAGCGGGGAAAGGACGGTGCGAAGCTGGGAGGGACGGAACAGGCTGGGGCAAGGAGGTAGGGGATGAAGCGGGACGATGCAAGCAGGAGGTGATGAAGACAGAGAGGGGAGAAGATAATCGTTGACGTTTAGATAATTGAGGAGCTCTGTGACGGGCGAGTGAAAGAGGAACGGAACTTGACAGAGGAAAAATCAGTTCCGTCTATTCACGGCGGGATGTTTCGGCGAGACGGGAAAACAGAATGCGACGAAAAAAAAGGGGTGAAGAAAATGACGATAAACAGAAATTAAGAGAAGTTGGAGGAAAGCAAGCGGAAGATCCAACAAAAAAAAGGAAGTGTGGCTTACTGATAAAGAAAAGAAAAAAAACATAACGAAGCAAGATAAGAGGAGAAAAGTATGTAGCCAATTGTATGTGTGAAAGAACGTTGTGCGTATAGGTGTGAATGATATCAGAAGGAACTAGTCGAGGCAGAAACGAGATGACGCAGAATGAGAATACATAGTTAAACGTGTCCATTCGACGTATGTCTGTTACTGTGGAAAAGAAGTAATGGTAGCTGGAAAGAAGAAACGGTGTGTATGTGGGAAGTGAAGAAAAACTAGTATCACCAGTCAAACTCATAAGTTTATATCTGGAGATAAGTGTGTGCACACATAGGAGGCAAACGTAGGGAAAAAAGCAAAAAGTCAAAGGAGGGGAGGTATTATCTTGGCAACGTTTTATGCCCGCATAGAGAATAGAACGCTACTGTGATTGAGGAATGGAGGCAATAGACGAGAATAAAGATGAAGTAATTGGAATAAGAGAAAGAATGGATATACAGCATAGAGACAAAACTTGATGGCGGGTGCACGGACGCAAGAGAGAATAGTAGGCAATGAAGGCGGAGGAGAGGAAGATGCAGAGCTGTCAACTCGAGACAACACAGCACCAGCCGGCCGTGTTTGTTGTGGTGATGTCATCATCCCGGCCGTGTGTGTAAACTGCCTCCCCGCCGCCTCTTGTGAATGATGTTCGCATGTTTACGGAGTGTTCGGTTACAGATGAGTTGCAGTACCGTAAGCAGAAAAGACTGTCATTGTCATGTTGAAGTACGGCTTCTCTAGTCTCGTCCAGTTTGCGAAGGTTGCTTACAACGTGTACCGAACACATCGGGTAAAGAAATGTCTTGCAAAATTACATTTCGCGTATAAATATATCAATAGTGTTCCATTCTGATGTGAAATAAGGAGTTTTTGTTTTTCTTCATTTTTCTTTCGCGGATATTTTCGGGGAAAATTTGTGAACTTTAATGTTAATTTAATTCTTCTTCGTAAGTGCTTATATTCCTGCGGTTTATTTCACCAGTGGTTGTCCTCTTCACATTTCAAAATATGTGATGAGATATTCTTGAACCGGCTTAGGTATATAGCCATCACAGAGCATCAGTTGATGCCACTGCAGTGCTTCTGACTGGGAGATTGTAGGGTTTGCCACCCCACCGTGGTAGGTTTTTCGTCAGCAGCTACGTAGCTGGCTGGGTCGAGTTCAGTCGCTGTCTGGAGGATAATTCTATCGGCCGGCCGCTCTGACCGGCAGTGTTCCGTGATTTCTCCGATCGGCTCGCATTTCTCTTCCTTGTCCTTTCTTTACCCCTTACTTTCACACACATTTACATCAAGTACACATGCTAGTCGCGAGCTTAGACCTAATCCAAGCAGGAGCGGAGCCCCGCTGGTGGGAGATACCTGGTTGGAGAAAACTCCGCAATGAGTAGGTCGGCGCCGGATCTCAACATCCAGCAGGGGAATATAATCGCCACTTCCAGCGAAAATAAACGAACCACACTTACTGGACTAATGACCTTAACACGCCCGGAAACACTAATAATTATTATTTTAATATCTTTGTGCCTGCTGTGTTTTACCTATGTATCAGAAATTCACTGTTCGACGAAGTCAGGAAAGTAGTGGGTGAGTAGTGAAGAGCGTGCATTGTCAAATTGTTTTACGTAACTGGGAAACGACGTCTTGCTCGCGCGCGTCGAGCCTCTTAATCGCGCTGAAAGAGTTATTGCTAGCGCTTGAGATACGAGTCTCCTGCGCGACTTCATTACTGCTGCGGTGTCGCAGAACTCCGTTGAAAACGACGTTGTTCTCTTTCTCGCAATTACAAAACGCTGTTTTCATGGTTTTGTATTTCTAGTCAAGTTACGCAAATCGTGCATATTCCATCGTTGCTCCTTAAGTACTTTATAACCATTTATTTTTTTTACGTATAAAATAAAAGGGAAACTTTCTTGTTTTTGAATCTGTAACAAATCCCTGATAAGATATACTTACAATTAATGATATTTTTCTGTTCCTTTGTAATTCTACGATAATGGCCCCGATTCTTTCGTATAGATATTATGCAGGTGCTTTATTGTTAAGAAGTATATATCCAGTTTCTGCGTAGCATTGCAGAGTGATTTTATCACAGTGTTCATTATGTCGAACTTTTTCCTTTCTCTGAGAGATATTTCTTTTATTGAGTTCTTTCAAGGAATAGTATGATTTTTCTGTCTTGTGACAAACGACTTGGTACAACCAAATTACAGATGATATCTGATGTGTCTCAGGAAAATTAATTACCGGTTGTTAAGATACGAATGTTATTGCTCGTCGTCTTTGTCCGCGATGAGATGTAATTACTTCGCTGGCGTGGGAGCTGCGGTGCGAGCGGTTCCATTGAATCCAACGGGACCGGCGGCGGGGGCAACCCCGCTCTCAGTCGCTCGAGATGCGGTGAGGGCAACGCCATTGTTGGTAACGCCGCCGTCGCCTTCGTCTTCACCTCTGCCACCACGTCTCAAATTCATTACACGGTAATGGATTGCAATGCGGATTGTCAGTGCTATACAGTTAGTTCCTATACCGATGGTCCTGCCCGAGTGCTGTAGTTATGTCGAATAGATGATTGTAAAAACAACTTTTTTTTTTAATCATCGATGGATTTATCATCGATTTTTTAAACCAGTGTGTTTGTAACACTGATGTTTTGTGATCGATGTTTTGTGATCGAAGTGGCGGATTTTTTATGGACAAAATTCCATCATAAAATACCTGAAATAATTTTCTAGTATTCATGTATTGAATACTCTTTAGACCAAAGTTACAAAGGATGAAAAATTATTAAAATAGTTTTCGTCGATAACTGAAGCCAATATATTTTTTGGATTACCCCTAATTAAGTTACCCCTGCGTGAACATTTAATGGTTTCTAATGCAGTTTTAAAAACGTCTGTTATAAAACATTGATGTTTCGGCATCGATTTTTTATTAATATCGGTGATTTAATTATGGGCTTGATATTTTATAGTCGATATCGTATCTCTTGTCTGCAGATGGAATAAACAACTTAATAATCTATTTGGAATGTTCAGTTTTTAAGAATGTTTTGCCTACTATGTTTGGTCTCTTGAGAGTTGTCCGTGATGCACATTTACTCAGAGTACCAATGACTCTGCATGATTAAAATGAAGACTGTACTTCTTGCCGAAGCATATACTGTTAAATCGTGTATTTTAGAAAATTCAATTATATGTTGCAAATAAGAGAAACAGTTGAGCATGAGTTTACTTGGACAATGAAATAAGATGCATGTAGCATTGTTTTGTCGCAGATAAATTGCTTGTTGTGAAGTCTCGATGCTCCTTTTTTTTATTTTATTTTATTTTTTTTATTTTGCGAATGTCATTGGTGCAAAGGCTGATTTGTATTCTGCCATTTGACGCGTAATAATGCAAACGCTGAGACGTTACCTCTAGCACTCTTCGCAACATCTCGAGCGCCAGCGTCCCCTCCATCACCGCCGCGCTCATCGCTCCTCCGCTGAGACAACCGAACTGCGCGTCGGCGCTTTCCCGCGACGCGAAGCGCTCTGCTCGATTTACAGCTATGCATGGAGCACGCAACGCGCGGAGCGTTGCTTGCAAAGCGCCGCCCGGCACACGTGCGCATGCGCGGACTGTTACGTAACGCGCGCACCTCCGCCCTCGCTCCCGGCCCAACTCCCGGAACTGCGGTGCTCCGAAGGAGAGCATTTTTTCTGTTCGTTTCGTTTTGGTCTTGTTTTTAATTTTTTCTTGCAATTATCGAAAACATGAGTTGAAATTTGTTGATCATTTATTGCACATTTGTTGATCATTTGTGGAATATTTGTTGATAATATGTTGAACATTTTTTGAACATTTGTTTAACATTTGTTGAACATTTGTTAAACGCTAGTTGAACGCGAGTTGAACGCGAGTTGGACGCGAGTTGGACGCGAGTTGGACGCGAGTTGGACGCGAGTTGGACGCGAGTTGGACGCGAGTTGGACGCGAGTTAAACGCGAGTTGGACGCGAATTGGACGCGAGTTGGACGCGAGTTGGACGCGAGTTGGACGCGAGTTGGACGCGAGTTGGACGCGAGTTGGACGCGAGTTGGACGCGAGTTGGACGCGAGTTGGACGCGAGTTGGACGCGAGTTGGACGCGAGTTGGACGCGAGTTGGACGCGAGTTGGACGCGAGTTGGACGCGAGTTGGACGCGAGTTGGACGCGAGTTGGACGCGAGTTGGACGCGAGTTGGACGCGAGTTGGACGCGAGTTGGACGCGAGTTGGACGCGAGTTGGACGCGAGTTGGGCGCGAGTTGGGCGCGAGGTGGACGCGAGGTGGACGCGAGGTGGACGCGAGGTGGACGCGAGGTGGACGCGAGGTGGGCGCGAGGTGGACGCGAGTGTTCTTTCCCTGTGCGAGAATTCTCTGTGCCCTACAAACGAAGCGAGTGATTATTGCGGGCGGTGTTTCCCGACGGCGTGCTCGTGGACTGGTTCGCCGCAAGTAGATAATTAAAAGCTAATCGCTTGTTACCTTCGTGAGAATATCACCTTCGCGACTTCATAGCGGCGCCGATGATTGCATGGTGTTTTGGTGTGCAACTTTTCTCACGTAGTAGAACATGGAAGTTTAATAGCGCCGAAATTGTAAAAACCCCGCGACTTTGTGATGCTTAAGGCAGTTAGACGCAATTATTCTCTACTCGCATGATTACAGATTAATAAAACTGAACTAATTCCACATTCTTCAATTTCAGACATTTGATAAATTGTTTGAATCATCGTGTTGCTCAGAACTCCCAAACAAACACTTTTCGAATAAAGAAGTGAAACACAAACGCGCATGGGAGATGCTGCGAGCCCACAGCTTCAAACATCCCCCTACTTCGTAAACTGCACTTTGTATCCTTTGCACTTTGTATGTTCGAATCTAGTCTTTTTTCCCGTTATTTATTCCCATCTTCCCATTCCCGTCTTATTTCCCATCAGAAAAACAAGTTGGTTCATAGCCACTTTTAACCCTCCAAAATCAACATTTACAATATTGATTGATTTCCAGCAATGATTCCAAATTGAAGGTTCAATTCAGAAAAATAAAGAAATATGATTATTCTTCAGGTCTTGGGGAGTTCATTAACTCTAATGTTAATGAATGTTGCTATTCAAAATTCTCCGACAATTGTGTAATTAATCCCTCAAGACTGAAGATAAAGAACATATCTTTATTAAAACTATCGTTTGGGAGTCCAACGTAACATAAAATTTAGGATAAACTGCATTTTAATCTAGCAATTATAATATTTTCGGAATTTTTTAAATAGAAGAAATAATACAATATAAATTTATTTCCCGTAAATAATGTAATGTACCCTCTCAATTTATAAAAAAAAAAGAAGTACATCCTTTGTCACATTCCGAAACAATTGCCGAGAAACAGAAAACGTATTAAATCTTTCATATGATTGCATATAAGAATTTGAATGATTGTAAACCAAGTAATTTGGTCCCTTCACTAAAATCCTGCTGTATCGATACAACATGTAACGGAAATGTCGCAATATCGAAGATCATTGTTTCGGAAGCAGTTGCGCTTGGTTCTTTTCATTGGGCGATCTGCAGCGCAGCGCGAGGCGACGGCGGCGGTGGCGCCGGGGCGCTGGCGACCCGGTGGCCTTTGGCGCCGAGAGCCTTGATCTAGTGGCTCCACTCCGCGCCGCGCCGCGCCGCGCCGTACCGCCGACGAGAGCGTCTGGAGCAACCACGCTCGCGGCCACGTGCTCCGCCCTCACAGAGCGAGGCGGCGGCACGGGTGGACTTTCTAATGCGGACGAGACGGAGCTCTTGCCGCCGCCCGTCATCTCGTTCCACCTACTACCCACCCGCTCGCCCAATAGTCTGCCCAACATCGTTCGCCAAACCCGAATCGTTCGTCAAACCCGAATCGTTCGTCAAACCCGAATCGTTCGTCAAACCCGAATCGTTCGTCAAACCCGAATCGTTCGTCAAACCCGCATCGTTCGTCCAACCCGCATCGTTCGTCCAACCCGCATCGTTCGTCAAACCCGCATCGTTCGTCAAACCCGCATCGTTCGTCAAACCCGCATCGTTCGTCAAACCCGCATCGTTCGTCAAACCCGCATCGTTCGTCAAACCCGCATCGTTCGTCAAACCCGCATCGTTCGTCAAACCCGCATCGTTCGTCAAACCCGCATCGTTCGTCAAACCCGCATCGTTCGTCAAACCCGCATCGTTCGTCAAACCCGCATCGTTCGTCAAACCCGCATCGTTCGTCAAACCCGCATCGTTCGTCAAACCCGCATCGTTCGTCAAACCCGCATCGTTCGTCAAACCCGCATCGTTCGTCAAACCCGCATCGTTCGTCAAACCCGCATCGTTCGTCAAACCCGCATCGTTCGTCAAACCCGCATCGTTCGTCAAACCCGAATCGTTCGTCAAACCCGAATCGTTCGTCAAACCCGAATCGTTCGTCAAACCCGAACCATACACCCAATCCGTATAATACGAATAGTACGCCCACCAACCGCCTCTACCGTAGACGCCGCCAGAGCGGAGCCCCTTCCGTAACAACACTATACTTCGATTTTTCTATAGTGGCCAACGCCATGTGGACATAAAATGGACTTATAAAATGAATATTTTAATTAATTCGCGAACGTTCTTCTCTAGGGGACTCCTGACCTCAAAAAGTGCTGTTAAAAATATTCATTTTATAACGCAGGAGGTGTAACAATGACCAAATGTCATTGGTCACTATGGAAAAATCGAAGTACCTATGCAGACCTTGTGGTACTCCCGAAACTTGAGATGTGGATTCCGAATGGTATGGCCGTTACCGAAGCAACTTCATTTCTGGTTTCCAATAAACCGATTACAACAATCGCGTGAAGGGTTTAAGCGAGCTCTTTCCTCCGGGCAGGCCGTGTGCGCGGGCGGACTTTCTAACGCGGCGAGATGTTGCCGGCGCCCGCCGCCCGCCCAGCCCGTGAGCGGCGCCCGGTGACGCAAGCGGCGCGGGGCGGCGCCGCCAAGGGCGACCGCGGAGGTGGGAACTCTGCAGCCGCCGCCGCAGCCGCCGCCGCCGCCGCTTCCGCTACCGCTACCGCCTTCCGCCCGTGCGGGTTGCTTCAGCTACGGCGTTGAGCACTCTGGTCACGAGAGGCCGGGGAATGGCAAAATGTCACGGGGTGCTGCTGGCGGATGGCGGTTGTTGCAAGTTGGAGAGGCTGGAGGATGTTTTGGTGTCTCCAAGGCTGTGTGTAACAAACTCATCGTTGGTCGTTCTTGTTGGTTGAGTCTCGAGTACCGTACTGGGTAAAAACCATCTCATTGCCATTGCCTCCAAGATTAGTATTTAATGTATCATTCTGTTTCACTAATTATGATTTTATACTAATTTTAATAAAATATTGATATTAAATCTGGATATTAAAAGTGTGTATTTCGTTCTTTTGAAATTCTGCAATATTAATCGTAATGATTGTTTTTGTTACCGACCTTTATATTACACCCAAAATTTACCTAGAATTAATGCGGGAACATTTATTAAATCTACCAGAAAACATGATACATTTTTTCCTCCCCGTATTTCGATCAGTGTTTAATATAGATTTTGTTTTTGAAAATTCAGAAAGGTAAGAGTCGTTTGTTAGAACGTTCAAAGACATGTATGCAAAGCTCCCTTGCGGATCCGGACATGTAGATGAGCTTGTAAACCTCAAGGAACACTAAAAGTTTTATCTACAGATGTAATATCTAGGCTTATCTGCAGACATAGTAATGTCTTTGTAGCTTAGGTAGACCGGAGATGCAAATGTAAAGGTTTGTACGAGAGTAGAGATGTCTGCTGTATTAAACTTTATTTGCGCTGCTGTTTATTAAATATAAGTAAATATTTACGTCTTGGAGATGTTGCACGAACGCAGCAAATAAGAGGTCTCGGGACGCCGTCCAGAATCGCGTTTGATCTGTACATACAAGGTCGAAGTGTTGTATTAAACCACTCGCGTCCCCTCGAGTTGTTGGTTGCCAAACAGGGTCACTGTTGCCGGAGAGTTACCGACAGGGCTTTTATCCGGCGCGCGCGCGCGGGCTCGCTCGGCTCCGCAAGATTTATGGTTTCAATATGGCACTTCAGCCGGCGCTGCCCTCCCTTTGTGGTGGAGTGACCACGCCGGAATGCCAAAGCCCTCCAGCGCTGGAGGGCCCTCGAGCGCCGCGGCCGCCTCCAGCCACCTCCCCCTCCTTCCCTCCAACTCGCCCCCCGTCGCCAGCCTGGTCCAGCGCGCACGGAGGCGTACGTCGATGACGCGTTTAATGGGATTGCGTTGAGCAGCCTACACCACTCGTCAGTGGTCGCCAACTGCTCGTTCTGGTACCACAAGTGATCCGGAGAAATATGTGGACACGTTGAAGTTTTGGATTGTTACAATAAGGAAGCAAGAAATATCAACTAACATCCGACATGCGGGAACTAGTATCACACTAAAATGGTGTTTAAATATCCTTCAGTTTTTTTGTAAGAATTAATCTTACTTGTTATTAATCAACATTTTATTTGCTGAGCAGATTTCATTATTAAGTATTTTACAGCCAAATCAGGGTTAAAGAGCAGTTTTGAATTCTACTCACAATCTCCCTTTCACAATTGTGCGTTGTTGTCTGAGGTACCTCGAAGAAATGGGGCGATCCGAAAATAATGATTTAGTATCTCTAAGTCCATAACGTTTCTTTAATATTTTCATAATTACTGTTTAATACTCAACAAAATTTATCGCATAAACCAGGAAGAAGGTAAAAAAAAACTCCAGAAAACCGGGATAATACGGGAACATACTAGTGCCATCCTCTGTGTGTGTGTGTGTGTGTGTGTGTGTGTGTGTGTGTGTGTGTGTATGTGTGCGCGCGCGTGAGGGTGGTCGAAAAACCGACGAAGCGACATTTCACTTAATCATTCGTGTGTATATTCTGAACAACCATTAAGGCCGCTTAAAGATCCATTTTTCATTCAGTTTTATTTGCATAAAAAACGTTCAAACCATTCAAATTGGACATTATTTGTCAGAGAAATGACGCTGCTTCATTTTTAAAAGAAATTGTCGTTTGTGTATATATTTCTTTGTGTTTTTACAAAAAAATGTTCTTGTAATGAAAGTATATTAATTTAACATAAGCACAAGCGGGAACTAGGTATTCCAAGATAAAAGTTGAAGCATAACATTTAGTGTGTTGTATATATTTTTAATCTGAGATGCAAATACTTTCTTTACCTTGAAAATAAAAGTTCTTACAAATGTCCTCTCTTTTGTTTCAGGTGAGTTCTTGTTAAGAAAAATAGAATAATGACGTTTCATCTTACTGTGGTGAGTAACAGAAAGAAATAACTATCTACGAAAAAAAATAATTATTTGAGCTGCAGGCAGATTTAATGCCAAAATTCCTAATCGCAAAAACAACAATGGTGTAGGGAAGTTAAAACCTATGTATACCAAAAAATAACCCTAGCTCCAGCCGGTTGGTGCAGCAGCCATCTGGCCGTCCCCATTCGTCTACAGAAATTGAAACTCTTCTCACCTCATCAATATTCCCCGCTTTGTGCGCGAGGCGTAAAGCAAGCGACAGGCGAGGGCTAGCTCTTGCGCGGCAAAGACGTCGGGGTGGCGCGGGGCGAGGCGGGGCGGCGCGTGTCGCCACAGTTGCACCTTGACCGCCATTGCGCCTCGCTCCGCTGCGCGCGGGCGCAGCCCTTTGTGCAGGGGGGCGGGCGGCCTTCCGCCCGCTGCGCACCCTTCTGTGCCCCTCACACTCCCCTCTGCGCCCGGCGGGCCCCGCCCACCTCTACCCGCGCGGCTTCCGCTTGCGTATCCACGTCGACTGCTCGATGGCTCCGTGGCAACGCAGTGGTCTGGACTGTATCGTTGACGAGAATGTCCTAAGTTTCAAGTCCGGGGGTTGCGAATTTTCGATGTAGGCAAAATAGTTACTTTCGGGAGGAGGTGGGTTGCTCAGACAGGTAATTTTGAGCGCTTTCTCTTATCAGTGTCATGCGAATCCTGTAGCAGTACCCTACTCTATGGAACACACGTGGTCTTTCTTCAAACTTTAAACCTCCTTTACTTCAACACACACGCTGATTGGCGTGCACTGCACTTCCAAACATGTCGACTTAGAGCTGAATCCGGCTGGGTATTTCCTGGATAGGGAAGTCTTGCAAGCCAACATGTAGAATCTCCCGTTCCAGCAGAGAACAACTCTGCCCACCTTCTGGAATATAACATGCACTACACTTACTGGAATAATCAACATTGTGGTTGACGTAACTGTAATCAGTAAATAATCATTCAGTCCGCCACTGCCCCATCTCGTTTTGTGTATTTATCGTCTTGTTCCTCGTCCCTTCTTTCCTGTCTTTTTCCGATGTCTCGTTGTTTCGTCCCGTGTCCTCCGGCTCTCTGAACCTTCCACCCTCCCGTCCCTCGTTTCTTTCTTTATCTTTCTTCTCACTTCCGAGTCATTCCCCGGCCCCCGCCCCCAGCCTCGTCTCCCGGACCCAGCTCACTCGCTCTCACGCTCGCTTTGCTCTTCCGCTCTGGTTGCGTGTTTCTTCTGTTGGCGGAGAGTTCAGCGGGCTTCACCTTTGCAAGACTTGCATCTATTTTAATTTCCTGGGCAGTCAATCATTGTATACTTCACGGGTCGTTTTTTCTCTTAGTGAATGTCATATACATTGTATTTTAAACACAATCCAACCTTTTAAAACTTTTTTTTTAGAAGATTGTCTTTTATTCAATTATCCTTATCATTTCGTTGTTAATGGAACAACCTTTTTCCGCAATTATCTATGCCTTAACCTATTTCTGCACACATTTGTTGAATATTTTTTCCAAAATATGATTTTCCGTTTACGTTATCGTTATTTTTATATTTAATTGTGTAATTCATCACCAAGATTGACCAATTTGTATACTTCAAATGCTCAATTCAGTGTATGCTCATTTTCCATTCTGTTTAGCGTACGTTGCTTTCGACTTGTGTTAATTGATTGTTTCATTCTAATTATCGTAAGAACAGTTTCTCTTCAATTCTTTTGGTATTCTCCTCCTACGTAGATTCTCTTTAATACTGGCAGAGAAAAAAGTAGACAATATTTGTCTCACTGAAATACGAGAAAAAATCGTTGGAATAAAACTCACATCATTTTATTTGTATCGTGCGTCGACAGTGGATGTAGCAATATGTGAGGACCAACATCCATATCCCGATGCTTTTGACTGCCACAGAAGTAAAATAGTGTAGTTTATTCTTCTACAGCTTCCCTATTCCTGTTTCTTTCGTTCAGATTTCGCGTGAGGTCAACATCTTGTGTGTCCTGCTCATTTACATATCCGTTTCTTCTTCTATTATTTCCGCCCGAACGGGGCACCGCGCATCCTACATGTAATCACCTCCGCCGGACTCCGTTTGTCAGAGGGGGGCGCCGTCCCCTTCCGTTCGCCCGGCCGCCCATCTATTCATTGCGTTAAAGTCGCCTCCGCGCGATTAGCGGCCTTCGATTGTCGCGGAGGGGGTTTAAAATGAGCCGCGGCGGATGCGCTGTGTGCACACGCGCGCGCTCGCACCCCCCGCGACGTGTTTACTCCGTGCCCCTCCCCTCCCCTCCCCCTCCCCGCCCCCCGGCAGACGCAGCTGCCGCATCCCACAGAGGGTGACAGTGCCGGAGGGTTTGTGCTCCGCTAAGCTCGTCTCCGGTTACCAACGTGCCACCGGGCTGGCCGCTTCGTCTCCCCCTCCCCCTCTCACTGTCTCTGTCTCTCTATTTCTCAGTCTCTCTGTGTCTGTCTCTGTCTTTATGTCTCTCTGTCTATATGTGTTTCTATGTTTCTCTCGCTGCCTCTATGACTGTCAATCTCTCTCTGTCTTTATCTCTGACTCTCTCTGTGTGTGCCTCTGTGACAATTTCTCTGTTCATCTCTCTCCCCCTCTGTGACTTATGTCTCTGTTCCTCTCTCTCTCTCTCTCTCTCTCTCTCTCTCTCTCTGTCTATCTGTCTGTCTCTGTTTCTCCCGCGCCGCAGCCCTCCGAAAGTCGGCCTCTCGAGTTTCGAAAAACCGGACGTCGGATTTGGAATCGGCCCCAAGGAGGGTGGGGCTGCTGCTGCCCTGCGAAGCCTACAGGCCCTGTCCAGCCTTTTGTTTGGCCGTGACAGTTATGACTTCAAGTCGGCTTATCGTTAGTGCACGCGCGTCCACGCGAACGGGATCTGACAGGGATGCGCCGGAGTTTAAATCGTCGAAGACGCTTGTGAATGGGGGCAGATCGGTTTCACGAGTCGAGAGATGCTAGGGGCGTGTGCGTGGCCGGGTGTATGTCAAGCGGTATGCAGCTTCATGACGTACAAGTACGCAAAGCCGCCAGCGAGATAGAACGATGTTGACTCATGAGCGAACCTTTTTCCTGCGGAAGTTAAAGTTGATAGCAGAGTGGCGTATCCTCTGCAGAAGCGTGGGGAGTACCAGTGCATTTGCCCCACTTATGACATCATTACGCAGAATGATTGTTGCATTTATCATTCTCTACAACGAAGAGATAAGTCCGTGCGAAAATATCGTATTCCGTTCATTCATGTGACTGAATGCAGTAGTCGAAATTATGTCTCTGGTGACGTTCCATGTATTTTACACATCCTTTAAATGTCTCAAAAAAATTAAAGAACAATGTCAAATGACTATGAATATTCCCCTATTTGATATTGACGAAGTGGTAAGCATGAAATGCCAGTTCACAATTTCTGATATTTTTTTATTAAACAGTGCCTGAAAAAAGTGGCATTTATTAATCCGTCTCCCGCATATTTTTGGTAGAAAACGTATATATAATTCAGTGTATTGTTCACACTTCAGAAAAGCAGATAACAATCTACTTCTCCCACATTGATGCCCACACTTTTATTATCCATTGAAAACGTTGCATGATTTGAAATGGAAGAATTGACATTACAAATACACAATGAGACTAAGATATGTGAACATAACTTAATTAAGTATTTAATTAAATAGTATTAATGAAGTTAGTATTTTCATTGCAAATTCATATTAAACAACGTTCATGCAGAAGTCCTTGAACAGTATTAAAGCGAAATTGACGTGAATACGAGTACATGAGGATAATCGGAACCACCCAATCCACGATTTTCTGACATCGTAGTACAGTTGCAGCGTCAATATCATATTATCGGGTCCTAGGATCTACATAAAATCATTTTTTTTATGTGGAAAACAAACTTTTCCGTATAAATGTTACCGGCGCGTCCCTTTGTTTTTGCTACGCATCGGCCGTTCTCTGCCTGCGGCGCCCGTGCCGGGGCAGAGAGCTGCAGAGGCAGTCCACCGCGCTTTTTCAGGGGCAGGCGGAGACGTCGGCCTCGCCCGGAAGTGGGTGCGCGGCGTCGCGTGGGGGCCGCGCGCGCCGTTGCGCAGGGCGAGCGTCGCGCCGCCGCCGCCTCGCTTCCGCTGCGACGCCCTTCTGCCGCCCCTGCCGCTCAATAGCGCTGCGCCGCCCGCCCCCGACAAACCCTACAATTTTCGGACTTCGCGGCCAACGTCTCCGCGTGCCCCTGGAGGAGCGCGGTGAACTGCTTCTTCAGCTCTTCTGCCCCCGCTACGAGTACCTCCTGGCCTCACGTGATTCACTGCGCGTTCCGCTGCTTTCCGCTCTTCCCAAACCTTCTCGCCACTCCTTCTCTCTCTCTCTCCCTCTCCATCATTCCCCCTCCCCATCTACCTCTCTTCTCCCTGCCCGACACACCCTGCTCGCCTCCATCCTTAGTGCCCGATCCACCCCGCCCCCACCTCGTCTCTTCGCCAGTCAAGATATCTGCTTCCCCGCCACTCCTGTACTCTCGACTCCTTTGGCGCTTCTCTGTCATCCTGTTTTCTCCTCCTCTTCTGTCCATTCCTTTACAGCCTTCTGTTCGCTCCTTCCCCATCTTTCATATCCTCGCCTCTTCTTTACCTCCTCTGCTATCACGCCTCTACTCTCCTATCCTGCCTCTACTGTCCTCTCCTCTTTTTCTGCCTCTACTGTCCTGTCCTCTCCTTTCCTGCCTCTACTGTCCTCTCCTCTTTTTCTGCCTCTACTGTCCTGTCCTCTCCTTTCCTGCCTCTACTGTCCTCTCCTCTTTTTTCTGCCTCCACTGTCCTCTCCTCTTTTTCTGCCTCTATTGTCCTCTCCTCCCCCTTCTCTTTTGTATTTTTCTTTCCTCTCCCTTCCCTCCTATCCTGTCCTATCCTGTCCTGCCCTTTACCACCTCTCCGCTCCTCTATGTCTCTTTCCTTCTCTTCCCCTGCACGCCTCCTCCCGCCTCCCGCGCTCGTTCCCTGGCGCCAGGAGCCGTGAAATTGCGCGGGCGGCGCCGCGGCGCTTCCGCGTGCGTCGGCTCGCGTGCGTCTCCTCCCCGGCGCCGTCTCGGTGGCTTCCCGCCCCGCCTTGCCCCGCCACGCCCCGCTCCGCCCCTCCCCGCCCCGCCCCGCCCCGCCCCGCCTACCTCCCACTGACGCGGCGCCGCAATTGCTCCCACCTCTGTCTTGGCGCGCGTTCGGAGATTCTCCCCTCCCCTCATTTCACATCTCGTACGTAGATGCCCTGCCTGTTACACTCGCCTCGGGATTTTGTTACTCAGTTTGAGACAGTAGTTCTTTCAGGGCAAGTCTAGCATGCGAAAAGTTCAATTTTTAGCACTGAGATAAATGTGGGACGATGCTCAAGTGTTAAGATAAATCAGTGAATGCAATGAAGAAAACTAAAATAATTTTGTCTAACCGTATCATCTGCTACTGACCTTAATGTGTCAGCAATGTGATTAGTGTACTTAAAATAAAATAAAATGAAACTCAGGAAGGCTATCTAAAAATTGTGTAAAACACAAAAAAGAGAGGTAAAAGTATATTTTGCCCCTAAGATCGCGCCACATCGACTTCGTGTCGCAGCTTTTCTTACTCCCAAAATAAAATGTCACTTCTACCAATCGTAACATAAATAACTATTATTGTAATGGATAAAAATTGGAAAAAAAAGTTTTATTATATGATATATTTGGTCGAATATTTAGGAACCGTAGCCGGCATAAAAATTTCCTTCTGTGAGTGAACACAAAGTAGAGGTGATTCCGTTGGACCCCCCTAGGCTTTCGATAGGTTAACGCACCGTCGGAACCCCTCTCTTAACTTAACATCGCGCTCGAAAGCATCTCTACTGCTGCCTCTCCAAATATTTATTTCTTGTCAGAGCCTATTCGCAAGTATAGAAAGAACATTGTGTCGTGCAGTATGAAAAGTCACATTTCCTTTGGCTTTGGGTATTTGAATTCTGCGCTTTTCGTCCTGAACAACATTTCTCTTAAAATTGGGCGTTTTCTTTGCACTCTTCGAATGCGTTTTGTGACCCTTCTTTTGTAAGCATCTTAACGTGCGATTTCGCAGTGCTTGTTGACGCCTATAAGTAAGACGATTATTTGGAAAGCCGTAATGTCGGTGAAATGTCACGCAAACTTTCTCCCGAGAAAGGAGCGTGTGAAATTGGTGCGGCCGTCGTGCTTGGCGCAGTATGGCATGTTCCTATTTGTCCAGAGAGAGAGGTGTTGAGTAGTAATCTTGAGGCGTGTTTCCTAGTGTATCATGACTTGCTGGTCAATACTCCCGGCAGAGCCCTGTTCATACTATAACAGCCCCTGACCAGAGCTCGTCTCTTCAGATTGCGCCTGAACAAAATGCCGCGCTCCTATCTAGAAATACTGTACATACTGATAAGCGGTCAGGCGCACGGAATGAGTGTGTATTGATGATAGAACAGGAAGTGTAGTATTTGCAGTTGGGAGCCGTATCTCGTAGAGATTCCGCTGTTGCAGCAATTTGTTTTAAATACTAATGAAGTGTCTTTTCCTTAAGTTGAGATGGAGAAAGTAAAAATATAATTTTATGTTCTTTCGTTTACTGCAAACAGCGTGAGTAGTCTTTTGATCCCTTCTTATTAGTGTCTTAAAGCAGTTTCAATTAACATACGCAAGGAATTTTTTTTGTAAATTTCTTTACTTCCTTTGAGTTTATCGATATCGAGTGCACAGATTCGCAATTCCGTATAAGTATGAATAATACTGATTTTCCTTCCAGTCTTTTTCATCCCTGAATGTATGCGAATTAACGAAACAAAAAAATAACAGACTCTTGGGTGCATTGTAAACTGGAAACAATTCCATGGAAATAGGAAATTAGTTAAAATACCAACTTCAAATAGTGGTGGCGAACATGCTATTTATACAAATAGATAAAGCTATATATTTCTTAAATATTTCACGTAGACACTCATCGGTCACACTGGAATTTTTCGAAGCACTGCATCTGCAAACCAAATACGTATCGAATGAGAGCTGACGTCGTGTATTCCATTGGACGGGGCGGGCTGCGGGCGCGTTGTTCTCGGCCGGAACAGAGCGCGCGGCTCTCCGCGGGCAGACGAACCGGTCACAAGTAAGGCATTCGAAAGGGAAAACAGGCGTAGCGGTGTTGCGCGCGGAGTAGAAAGGACCGCAGCATCACCACGAGCCGCCGCCGCCGCCGCCCCTGCTGAGTCAAGGCCTGAATCACACACTCTGAGAGGGCGCGGGCTGGCGTCACGACGGCGGTGGGACGAGTCAGAGACCCTCGTGACCGTGGTGGAGGGGGGTGGGGCAAACGCTTCGCAAATATTTCGAGTTATTTCGGATTTTCAGAATCATTTACTTAACTGCCACCGGGCCATACCCAATTGCAGTTCTAATAAATGTATGTATTTAAAATAAAGAAATAGTATATTAAACATTTGGAATATTTCAATTGCTATCTGATAATTACAAATATCCTTGTATAGTAATCGAGTAATATCCGTCCGTTCGTCTGTCAGATTGTCACGGTTTCTTTACTTCCGGTTCACGAATCGAGAGAAATGAAACGAAATATCTCCTTGAAGAAAAGTATTTTTGGTTTTTTGGTTTTCTACATAACGTAAACTAGTTTTTGGTGACGAACGGCGCCTTTCGACACAACACAAATGGATTGACATAATTTTTGACCGAAACGCCACACCTTCTTTGGAGGATATTTTTTGTTGTGTATGGGGGGAAGAGAAAACTTGTGTTTGATGGTTTTAATCCACATAAGAGTGCATTAGTGAAAGGCTGTGAATTACTTTATTTCCAACGTTTTCATAAACTGTTTCTTGATTCACCAGAATTATTTTAATTCAATCTAATTTTGTAATTAATCAACATATTAAACAAATTATGTAATCGAAACTTTTTCATGTATCTTTCAAATCCCAGAAGAAGACGAGCCAGGCAACCTTTTTAAATTTATTTTTACTGTGAACTAGTAAAGCACAAATTAAACTCAAGTGTATACCCGCCTGAGTCGTCACGCTCAGCTAGTGTGGAACGTGTGAGAACGTACCATTAATTCGAAAGTGATTCTCCTGTCAACTGTATTGCTTACTGGCATCCCGGAAGCTCCACATCAGACGCCGCACCTTCGAACTCCTACATCTCCCATCAATTCAGTTTGTTTATTTTAATATTATTTTCCTGACGAGAGGTTGACTTGTCACGAAATGTCCAATGTGAGTCACGGAATGCGGAGCGTGGAGAAGCAGCTTACTTTTGAGGACGGTCAGTTTAATTGTCTCTGGGTTGAAAAAGCGCGCTGTTTTCTTTCGTGGAATAGAAAGTTTGCCTGAGTTTGCGACATGAGCGCGGTTTGACCCGGTGGCATCATTGTTTGGGAGTGAGAGGAGTTTGAAGTTAAACGTTTTGGTTTGTCCTTTTCACTGTGCTGTGAAAGTAAATAATACATCATTTCTGGTTGTAAATTGTCAGGTTAATAGTTAAAAAGCATAAACCTGCGGTACTTCGGCTTTTGTAACTCGTGTATGCTCTATATTCATTGGAATTACAGCGCATTCGTTCTTTGTTGCTGTTGCGTGCTTTGTTGCCGACTAAAAGGATCAAAGCATTTGAACTAATAGTGCAGACCAAACAGTTAATTTAGATCAGTATTCTGTTAGACGTTAAAATAAGATAGATTGTACTAATTTTAGAACGTTTTCACAGAGGAAAGAATTGGCTATTCGCGTATTCGGATTTTCGTTATCAGAAATATCCCCTTCCAATATCGTACGAAGCTACCTCTAACAGCACAGTCAAGTACTCCAGCAAAACCGCCCTCCGCCCTTTTTGCGTTCCGTTCTCTTTCATAATCGAGCAGGGTCAACTCGCGTATCTCTGCCGCGGAAGCAACTCCCTCCCCCTCCCCCCCCCGCCCCCCGCATATGGCTGGAGGGATATTCATGAAAGTCTTCCACAACCTTGTCTCGTCGTGTGGACTCGTGACGTCGCTGACAGAACCGTTTCCTGGAAGAAAGCCCGGCTGCGCGGCTTCCGATAACATCCGTCCACTCCCCCCACCCCCACCCCACATACACACTCACATGCTCACGAGCGCGCGGGCCGATGTCTATCCCGCAATCAGGGCGTCAGCGGCCGTCAACATTGACAACCCGGCGCTCCGGACTTCGCTCGCTGCTGGGGCGACCCCGCCCTCCATATGGTCGCCGCTGCACGGCTCCTGACAGCTGACGGGTCGCGTTCTCTGCGAACGAGGAAAACGGAAGGCTTGTGGCGTTTTCACGCGTGTCTGATGAAAGTAATTTGCGTTCCGAAGGCACATCGCGTATAGTCCTTTATCTCTTGTATAGTATGGTTGTGCCATATGTTTTTTAACACAAATTAAAAATTACATTCTATCTTGAAAATCAGTAAATACCAAATGCAGCTGTTTGTAATGAAGTTAAGTCTAATATGAAATGAACAGTAACTTCCAGTACGGTCACCCATCGATACTTTTCGTGACATTCCAGAATCACTGTAAACGTCATTCACATCAGAACAGTTGACCGTTATTTGACGTTCTGTAAGTGAATTGGATTTTTTTTTTAATTTGTGAACCTTCATTTCATTTACAAAGTACATAAAAACTTATTTCCTTCCCAGCCACGTTGTCTTAAAAACGTATATTCTAGGAGTATCGGAAAATTTATTTGGATCTTCAAGTACGTTTCGCTAACTGTTAAAAAAAACAAACTTAAAGCGGCTCCACACATCCGGTATTCAGAGAGTAGCGAGCGACCGCTCGCCGAATCCCGAGTAGTGTGAATGGGACGCTTGCGATTTGCCGAGCGACCAACGTTCGGTGCTTGCCCTACCCGCCTCGAGTCGGTCTTTTGGAGCGATCATTCGCCGAGCACATCTCCTGCTGGGGATTGGGCGACCAGTAGTTCGTTATTTGGCGAATGTGGAATGTATGGAGGCCGCCTTTATTCGCAGAAATGCTCGGTACTGTTAGGTGAAGTCGCTCCACGAGTTCACCTTCACCAGCTTTGTTGCCTTCCGTCCTCTCGCGCTCGTCGGAACTCCCGCTATGATAAATGGCCTCGCGCGACACTCCTCTGTCCTTGCCCCGCGTGAGTTACGCCGGCCCACGCCCGGCTGAATTAGCGGCGCGGACAAACGTAATGGGATCCCCTCAGGGCGGTTCCGCGCGGAAGAAAAGGGCGGCCCGCGTCGGTTTGCGGAGAAAAACGTGCGTTTTCACCGCGAATTTTGCATTCAGAACGCAACGGGCGCGCGTCGGGGCAGGAACGCGGAAAAGAATTACCGCCCGTTTAAACGCTGTTCGCGCCACAATGGTTAATCACGGTCTTTTTGTGTTGTTTAGGTGAGGTTTGTTTATTTGCTTATAATCGTAAACGCCTTTTCCCTCGGGCAGCTACTAGCGTATTGTTGATTTCCTTGCGGTGAAATCCGCATATGTTACCTCTCCCTCCCTGTCCCTCTCTCCCTCCCTCCTCTCCTCTCACTCTGTTTCTGGTTGTGTTTTTTTCCCGGTCCCTGTCACACTCTCCTTTTGTGTCTCTCTCGGTTCCTGTTCCTCCCCGTCTCTTGGCTCTCTCATCGCATTAGTCCCCTTTCCCCCCCTCTCTCTCTACATAATTTTCTACCTTTTCTATCCTTCTATTAATCCTGTACCCGTTGTCTTTATTTCTTTTTCTATTATCCTCCCTCTTCTTTTTCCTTTCTCTTCCCCTTCTCAGACCCCCCCTCTCTCTCCCTCTCTCTCTCTCTACGCGCGCGCGCTTTTTTCTCTCTTCCTTTCCTCTCATTCTTTCATTCTCTCATGTGTTTCACCTCACCGTGTCCATCCAGATCTCATGTTTTCCTGCATCACGCACACTCCCTTACGCCGTCTCTTTCCCTTTTCTCTCACTTCCTCTCGATCCCTTTCCTCTGATTCTCACACTCTCTCGCCTGTTTCACCTCACCCTCAACATCGCCCTCACGAAAAAAAGAGCGCTTTAAGAGAGGAGTGTGTACGGTAGCAAGGGGCAGTGGATCCCATTCCGGAGCCGTCATTGACGTGGTAAAACGCTGTTTCAGCTCCAATGCTTCGCTCAGAGTAGATTGTGCTCCGGTGCCCTCCGCGAACAGTGCGGGGGGGGAGGCAATGGGGGAGGGGGGCGTCCGGTCGGTTACGTAAAAAGATCCGTATCAGCGAGGCGCGGCGGCGTACTCGCTCTCGCCGGCGATCTCGACGTGGAGAGCTCTCGGCGAGCGCGCCCTCCACGTGTGCCATGCAAATGGATATTTATACGCGCTCGCCAGATTTCCCGCGCCAGATAACCGCGTCGCCGCCGACACCGCCGGCCGCGTGGACGCGAAGCGGATCGCCGCCGGGTTGCGCCCGGCGCCGGACGTGGGACGACGTCTGCTCGGCGGCGACCCTTGTATGGCATTCGGACACATTTTATTTGCGCGGTGCGCCGCAGGGGTCAGATTTGGGACGGGACTTTGGTATGCGTAAATCTTTGGAATAACGAGGAAGATCGAGATTTGGAAACTCCAGTTTATATTGATTTTTGGTAATTCGAATACTTTCGTTCTATTCTATTTCAAATCGATGTATCTTAACCCATCTTGTAAAACTCTGTTGAGATCCACATTTTCTACTGTAATATATGTTTTACGCGAAATGTATCACGGCTAATACCTCCTTCCCCTGTTACTAACAATTTAATTAATAAAGTAATTTTAAAGGCTTTAAATCATTTGTGTATAAATGGCCATAGAATATTATCTCATCTAATTCCGAATTTTCTATTAAAGAATTATTCGCATATTCCTTTACAATAGAAACGTCTTAGCACTTTTCTTCAGGTGCAGTTCTGTGCGAATTTATTATTCTTTTTGTTAAATGTGATGGTTTCAAGAGAGTACAGAATCTGTCCGGTTTCGGACCGGCAAAAAAGGACTATCCCATCTCTAGATAAAATGCTTCGAGCACATCTGACCATTTGCATAGTCGCTGTGCAACCTACATCCTGCTGTCGCATTTTCCTGCATGGTGTACCACTTAGTGGTTAATAATTACCTTTCACTAAAGGGATTGACATGAATAATTTGCCCCTGTAAAATGTCAGATGAGTTCTTTTAATTTTCTTTCGCGCTGTTCATATGACATGCTTCAACATCAATTTGTCGTCTTAAGTATTTCTTCGAGATAGTGTGTGACTCAGAGCATATCACTTTGATTTAATTTGTATCGCTGAAGTATTTGATCATACCAGCTTGTCAACAGTTGATGAATAACTCTACAGGCTAAGGCGGATACTTCCTACATCACCTATCTCGAATAATTTTTCGAAATTTGAATTATGGAGTATTCATGTAGGTTTAAACGTTTATTTTATCCCTGTCCTGTATATTTTCAGTAACAGATATTTTATATGTTGAAACGTTTATAACTCTTCGCGATTATTGTAAGTAGAATAAATTATTGAGGTTACTTGCAAATAAAACAGTTTCTGCTTGATGTGATTAAAATATGTAAATGTCAGATACGTTTGTGACCTTTCCATTTATCACCACGTGCAAGAATAAGCGGTGCAGTTGTGAATGCAAAACCACTAAATACACTATTTAATACGGACTGTTTATTCTCTCCGCGAAAGAAAAGTAACCGATCATCAATCTTCCGCATTTCCACGCGACAACCCTCACAAAAAAAACGTAGAGTCGCGCGGCTTGGATTGACACATCGGCGGTCGCGTCGAGGGCAGGGGGGGCGGGCCAGGGTGGCAAGGGTGGCGCGCGCCCGTTTAAGGGCGGCCCTTTTGTCTCGAGGGCCAGAGCAGGGCAGGGCGCGTAGCCCTTGAGGGCCCGGTGGCGCGGAAGCTTCGGAGTGGAACGCCGCGTGAATGCCCGCTGCTAATTTTTACGACCCAGTGAAACGGGGGGGGGGGGGGTGGCAAACGGGCGAACAGACGGACGCTGAGATTGCGGCACATATGCCTGCCGAATACGCCGGTTGAGCAGCTTGTGGCGAGTGGCAGCGTAACCAAGTGGGCGTGGGGGCGGTCTGTAGAAGTTGCCAATGGGTATTGTTTCAAAATTGATATTTTCGACGGAATATTGACTGTTAATACATCAGATATTTTAAAATTGTATCTATTGTTTCTCTTCTCAAGATTACTTTTTCGTTTCCTGCAATGTGAATTCGGAGAGAGGGCGTCGTAGCCTTTGAAACTTGATTTTCTTGGCATCGAAACGGCTCCATAAACTAAGCTAAATTTCATGGCATTAATCTGTCACATGTCATTTATGGTGGTCATTATGGTGTTAAATGAGACATGGATCGTCTTGAAGGATCGTTAATGCTGTGGGTAATGAAAGTGACTATTCGAAAACGTGAACAATGTTCACGTGTTACTAATTAATGATACTTCGGCAGCCCCAACGGTAGTCCCAATAATGCTTCGGTAGTCACGTATGCAGGGAAATACAAAAACGCGGTAATGCATGTAACGAGAAGCACAAGAAAAAATGTATGAGTGAATTATCGTTGCCATTTGTTTTCTCTTCGTAAAATCTCTTGAAATCTAGTTCGAGCTCCCTCTAATAGGTCAAAGCAAATAATATCTATTTCATGCAAAATGCCAGGACCTTAATTTAATCCTAATACGCCAAGTACGTTATTCTCAAATGTTACTGACAGGAACCGTCTCTATTATGATCTTTCTGAAAACAAGAATCAGTACTTCAAACATCGAAAGTATCGCCTTATCCTTACATTCCTATCCTACCAAGCGGGAATCCCACATCCATCCGGCTAGCCGCGTGCCCAATGGACCCACCCCACGTGGCAGGTGATCACTTGGCGATGCGTGTCTTGCCCCCAGCGGCGCGGTGGTTCGCCACAAAACAAACCCTAACGAATCAATTACGCTCGCGACTGCTCGCGGGGCCCTCTCCTCCCCGCGCCGCCCCGCCCCGCACCGCCCCGCTTGCCCCACCCCACTTACCCCGCCGCGCCCCGCGCCGCCCTGCCCCGCCCTGCCCCTCTCCGCTGAGCCTTGCTCCGCCCCCACCCCGCCACGCTTCTCCTCGACCCGCTTAGCCCAGCCCCGCCCCCCCCCCCGCCCCGCTCCGCTATCCCCGCCCCGCGCCGCCCCGCCCCCTGGCCTCCCCGGGAACGCAATAAAACGCGTACTTCATAAAACGGAACGAATTTCTGCGCTCGCTTGCTCGTCTCTCACCCGCGCCGTCGACGGTCGCCAGCCGCCACTGGGCGCACAGTGGGGAGGTGTTGGAAGTACTGGGAAATAGGAAAACCGGGTTTATTTGAATTGGCGGATTGCTTGATTGATTGATTGATTGATTGATAGCTTGCTTGATTGCTAGCTTGATAGCTGGCTTGCTTGATTGCTAGCTTGCTTGATTGCTAGCTTGCTTGATTGCTAGCTTGCTTGATTGCTTGCTTGATTGCTTGCTTGCATGCTTGATTGCTTGCTTGCGTGCTTGATTGCTTGCTTGCATGCTTGATTGCTTGCTTGCATGCTTGATTGCTTGCTTGCATGCTTGCATGCTTGATTGCTTGCTTGCATGCTTGATTGCTTGCTTGCATGCTTGATTGCTTGCTTGCATGCTTGATTGCTTGCTTGCATGCTTGATTGCTTGCTTGCATGCTTGATTAATTGCTTGCGTGCGTTCTTGATTGATTGATTGATTGATGTTTCCGGGCACGTCAACCGCTGTGGTTCTAAGTCGCGTTTGTGTACGGAACGTTTTATTCCGAGAGGTGGCGGTGTTCTTCCCCCTCGCGCTCCCTCTGGCGGAACCTCATGTCGGCTTGCCGGGATTTTCTCCAACCAGGTATCTCCCACCAGCGGGCACCGCCCAAGACAGGAGCTGGCTGAATTCGACCTAGCTGTTAGCTAGTGTCGGAAATCTTTAGGACCTCCCAGTCAGTCGTCGCTACAGTCAGGGGCAATGCTTGCTTTGAGTCACTCTGCAGATAGCGGATTTCAAATTTCCGGCTCTCTCGAATCTGCAAACATTGGATATTTTGCCACATCTTGGTTTATGTTTATTCATGTGAATTACAATAATATTATAAACAATGTGATTAATTAGAAGTTATTGAAATCGATATTGACATCGAGGAAGGTCAATTATATTTATTTTCCTAAATTCGCTCACCCTTTTCGATAGCATTTGATGCGTATTTGTATGTTCCCTAGATGAAACTCGCCGAACGTTTACCTTGCCATAACAGTCCTTCTGTAATTAATCTTTTGTAACACAATGTCCATAATAACATACAGCATGTAACATACTTTTTCCCATTTTTTCTCCTCATTTCGGGATCAATGGGATTTGGGAGGTTCAGATTTATGTGCTGCGAGATCGTTGTAAAACACAGTCGACATAATTTTCATGTCAGCTCTTTGTCAATCATCTGTGGATGTAAACCTCTGACCATGCTTTACAGTAACGAGTTAATTATCATATCGAAACTACTATGAAAATGGTTTTTCCAGAATAATTTGTGGAGTTAATACTATAATTTCCGTAATATCGAAGTACTGCATTAAAATGTTTGCACTCTGTGAATTTTCAAAAAATAGTCTACATAAAACAATAAAGCCAATGAATATCTTAATGTGATGCCAAGATAAACGAAACAGAATTGACAAATGTATTTGGTATATTCTAAGGGTTTTTTTTCATGAACCGGCTCTTAAAAAAGAAATCCCGAAATGTTTCTTGTTCGCTGTAATTTTTACGCTCGGCTCCCTCGGCGTTCGCTGCACTGCGCCCTGCGCGACGTGTTGGCCCCCGAGTGCCAGCTGTCTCTCCCGTAGGGGGAGGAGGACTCGGGGGGGGGGAGGGGGCGTTCACTCGATTAAATGCTCGTGGGGTGGTGGCACGTGTGCGAGGACAGCGCGGCGAGCGGGGAAGGAAAGGGAAGGGGGAGGGAGGTTGGTGGCTCGGTCGACTTGAGGCGAATGGGGTCGCTAAACGCATGTTCAAATGTGCCAAGAGTTTGACGAGTGTTGCAAATGAAAGGCTATGTTAAAACGGAATTATATGTGAATTCCGATTATTATAATTTACAGCGAATGAAGAATGTGCTTATTAAGTCTTGAAAATCAAAGTAATTTTCAAGTTTAACTGAATTTGCGAGGACCCGCTTGCTTTACAATCAGTAGAGGTTACTTTCCATAATAACTTGCTTTCCGCTTCATCTACCTCACGCAATAGCCAGAGTGATCGTGTTACAGGCACTAATACGGAGTAAGTTCATTGAATTAAGTTTTCTTTTGTGCGAACTTTTTGATCAGAAACAATTAAACTTAATCTTGTGAAATGGCTATTAAACTGAAATGAAAGAAGCCTTGCGAAATGCAAATCAATGTATCGAGAGTGCGGATAACTATAATTTAATTTACTCTAACCCATAATCCTGTTTTGCAAACAGAGAGAAACCAGTCGAGAAACGTATGCATAATATGATTTGATTTAATTTTAGACACAAGAGATTTCATGAAATTACTACACAGTAATTGTTCCATTTGTCTTCCCAGTTCATGTGTTCAGATTGTTTACTTTTTTCCCATGGAGTTCTTGAATGCCAAGAGTGAGAGCAGGGAGAAAAGTGACGAAGCTGTCGAAAGTTCGACACCTTGTTCTCAAAATTCTTTTGTTTTGCAGTTAAAAGTGTGAGAAAGGTTGGTCTTTATTAGTAAAAAGAATGGTCTGCAGTACACTTCACAAAATATTATCTCAAACTTTTATTGAAACTAATTGTCTACAGTTTTGTATGTATTTCTTGCTTTTGTTTACCATATTGTTTTAAGCACGTTGTGCCTTCCTATCGAATAAACATTGAAGCGATCGTAGTCCGGATTTCTTCCAGGAAGTCATATTATGACAGTGACAATGGTGGTTTCTGAAGCACCGACTCCTTCCTCAGAATGACCTCTTTCTTATTCGTGAGCTATTAACTATTGTTTTGCTCTTCTGAGCTCTTATCTGTCAGATGGAACAATCTGTGTATATGAAGTTGTTTGAAAACAACAACAACAACAACAACAACTTTATGAGTGCTTGTGTTAGCAGGTAGTGGACATGGATGATCACCTATCAATAGATGTGGATCATCTATCATTGAGTCAAATGTGAAGTTTTCACATTTTATGCAATGTGCTTATTATTAACTTTACTCACCTTGGTAGCAATGTACTAACAGCATAGATTGCTACAAGATAGTGTACTTCGAACTTCTATATAAAAGTTTATTAATGTTATGTTGGTAGTTATTTATCACTTACTACTATTTCTTTGCAACTAATGATCTCAATTAGTATGAAGTTTTAATGTTACCCCAAATGAATATCATTTCTCATATTTTAATCATAAATTGATATCAATTAATATTTAAAGTATTGATACTTTATGCACTACTAGCGTACAGCAATCGACGAAAAGTGGTGTAGTGGTCGAAATATTGCTGTCGATTTCTGAACACTACTCTGTGCAAAAGGTGCCCAATAATATTGACTTCAAGCATAGAGCGGTGTACAGTAACCGACAACAATATCGACCTTATGCGCATTCACAGAAGTTAGATTGTTGTCGACTGTCGTAAGCTACGTTGCTCTTGGAGTCCTATGTCAAGTTTGTTCTGTCGGTGCTGACAATAGCCAATGTCATATCGAAATGCCACAGCATCTTTAACCTTATTCCAGTTATCTTCAGCATACTTCGTCGTTGGAAGAGTTCTCCCAGAGCACGGATTCATGTCTCGCGTCGCGTCCTGTCGTGTCGTGTCGTGTCGTGTCGTGTCGTATCTTTGAGGTGCTGCGCGGGTCGGGGCGGGGGAGGGGGCGTGCGAGTTGGTCTTGGGCGTGGAGGAGCAAGGCGGCGAGTTGGGACAAAAGAGCAGCGACCTGCATTATAGGTTCCCGCTGGCCAGCTCTCTCTCTCTCTCTCTCTCTCGCTCTCTCTCTCTCTCTCTCTCTCTCTCTCGCTCTCGCTCTCGCTCTCGCTCTCGCGCTCTCTCTCGCGCTCTCTCTCGCGCTCTCTCTCGCGCTCTCTCTCGCGCTCTCTCTCGCGCTCTCTCTCGCGCTCTCTCTCGCGCGCTCTCTCGCGCTCGCTCGCTCGCTCGCTCTCTTTCCCTCGCTCTCTCGGCATGACTAATTTGTCGACGCCGAACTAGCAATCAAAAGGGACAATCGCTGTAGAATGTTTTTTGGAAAAAATAATATTGATGTCGGGAAGATAGCAAACGCCGATGGGATAAGACGTGTTTGTGACCTGTTGCAAGTGATATGAGCCAGATGATTTGTTTCTTTTTTTGGATTGAAAATTAACAACGAAATCAGGCACTTGCCGTAGAATTTGTTGGAAAACATAATTTTGATGTGAAGATTGCATTCACCGACGGGATAAGATATATTTTAGGACTATTGCTAGTGGAGAGTGCCGAATTGGTGGTTCAAATTGAAAGCAAGTATCTGGTAACTAGGAATTTACTCACACAGACCTAACTCAATCATTCGTAAAGAATGATGTTAAGAAAACAAAATACTTCTGTCAGGAAACATGGAGTAAGAGTGGGAAAACGAGGAGAGCGTTTGAATCGTGTGTGAAATGTTCGCCCGCCGAGTGGCCGTGCCGTTCCGTCCCGGACGCGTGGTGTTCCTTGTGCAGCGCCGTCCCCGCCGCCGCTCCCATTCCCTGCGGTAATCGGCCCGTGTTCGTGGCTCGACCTCCTATCTCGATGCGCCGACTTATCGCCGCCGGCATCTCTCCTCCTCGCAGCGGCGCTGGTGGTGGTAGCAGCCCCACGTACAGTCGCGGGCGCGTCAGAAAGCTCGCCTTGGAAAACGGCGCGCCCGGCGTGTGTGGTTGAGAGGTCGTCGACCGGGAGGTGCTACGTTGGGGGTTTTCGATTCACTCAACTACGTAGGCCATTAATCCCCGTACGTTTATGTCCCGGGAGGTTGTAGTGTTCGTTCCACGCTCTAACGTAATATTCGGTACTGTCATAAACGTTGGTGCTTCCCCCCTCCAGGAATCTCCCTAGCGAGGTACCGTCCCAGCCTGCGTAAGCCCTCGGCTCTCGTCTGGTCTCCTGATATGTGTGGTAGTGTAGTGCATGTGGGAGTAAGTGAAGGGTGTGAGGGTAGGACAAATTAGAGGAATGAAAGAAAGCGCCTGATGAGTGTCCCGTTTCATAGAGTACTGCTCTGGCCTTTTATGGATCGGAGAATAAATGCAAAACTACCGATTTGATCAGCTGGCGTTGGAATTCTCCTTCAGAATGTGGTTGAGTTCGACCCAGCTATGTCTCTATTGTAGAAAACCCGCAACCGTCTGGAGTCGAACCCTAGAACAGCATTGTTAACGATGCTGCACATACAACGGTGTTCCCGCTGAGCTTGCACCCAATTTGGATTCGAGAATGTTTCGTTTCACCTCCAATATCACAATAACATCTAACAGCCAAATAATACCGGAATCCCAAACTTTCACATAACGCTGTTTGATGTAGAACTTACTCCTAAGGAACAGTCTAATTCAGTGTGCTGCTGCTATACGATTCAAGTTAATACTTTCTAGAATGAAGATATATCGCTCCCGCCATATACGTCGAATAGCCTTACTAGCTGGACGCTCCATTGCGTTCGTGGAGCATCTAGACGTCTCGAGAGCTGTCCAGCTACTTAAAATGCGCGCCCCCGTGGCATATCCGAGTGACACATCTCCCGTGCCTTTATTTTCCCGCTTTAGAAGGGACTGCTCTCGCCCGAATATGGAAGGCGTACCGGGTAACTGTGTCCGGCTGGCTGGCTTCCGCCGCTAGTGCACCAGAGGCTTTGTCGTAGCGTGCGTCATACAAAGGAACGCTGAAGTGCCATATGGCGCGGTGAGGGCGGTTCAGTTTCTGGATCCGACCGGCAAAGCTTGCTTCGGCTTTTTATTTCGACGAGAAGCACTTCATCTTGCCAGTAGCTGACAGGTGGTGACCTAGCGAGCGGATCGAGCAAATTTCTTGAAGGGGTCGCATGCATTTTGCGGTCTCCTCATTTGTTCGCGAATTTCAAGGCGGGCCCATACATTCGGCATTCTCCGAGTTGTGAGCTACTGCTTGCCCGATCTCTGGCAGCGGACGTGCTCGCGAAATGCTCGCTTTGATGTGCGCCAAAGTCCGATACGCGGTGGGTAGGCCAAGCACCGAATGTTCGTCGCTCGGTGAGCAAGCAACCCATCCCACACTTCCCAGAATTCGTCGGAGAGATCGCTCATCACTCGCCGAATATGTGCTTTACATGAATCATGCTTGTCTTTCCGGTAGACGATTTTCTTTTACTATTTCTTCATGATATGCTAGGTTTGTGAAGTAGTTTGTCTAATTGTTTAATATTGAGGAGTGATACAAAAGTTTAACCACATTTGAATTCATTTCTTTTGATATGGAGATCACAAGATTAGCATCGAAGAGATTAGACAGAATTATTTGTTGTAAGTACTGAATTATAAAATCACTTGTATTTATTCGAGAAAAGTAATACGATTTGGTTTTCCGATGTGATGCAACTGGGCTAAGACCTTGTGTTGCTGGTGTTGGCCTCGGACTGTACACCGACAAATGCTGCCGGTTCGATGCCCAACAAGGCAAAATATCCGCAGCCTACGGCGGGCGAGCTCCAAACAGGTTGGTCTTCGCCGCCCGAAAGACGAAAACCGCTTCGGCTCGCGACTGAAGGTGATATAACAACGTCTAGCGCTCTTTAATTTTCCCCGAGAAGTTGCAGCTGCTTGCATACCCAAAACGCGCCACCACCAGAATCTGCTACCGACGAATACGCTAAATCGACCGTATCCGGCGAAACGGAAAAAAACGAGGAGTGCAGGCCTACTGGCTCCATCGTTCATGACACCGCTAATGGTGATTCCTCTCGTTTTCTTTGTTGCGTCTTTCTTCTTTCTGCGCCGCCACAAATGTGTCACGTCGGCTGGTCTGGCCTTGTTGAGATTTGAAATATGTGGACCCGCGTGGGGTTGTTTTTGCTGGCAGGCCTGGGGCTCTAATTACTTAGTCGAGGTTGAGAGATGGATGAAATTCCTTTCACATGGTTGGTCTTCAAACGAGCAAATTTAGGTTTCTTTGGAATCACTTATATGAATGTTTAAGTTGTCGTTACAAATATTCATTTGTAATAAGAAAAAACACTATTTTTCATGTTTAAAAAAAATCATCTAATCCCTAAAGGAAAAATGTTGAACTATTTCTTTTCTCTGAACTTGAGTGAAACGTAAGAAAATTCAACTTGCTCACCTCCTTTTTGTGTAGTATGAAGTATGGTAGTGAGAGACCAACAACTTAAGTCTAACTGCAGACGGCACTATTCACTTCATTTAGGCAAGAGCGAAAGTGCTTTTACTACGAACGAGACTTCACATATGGCAGGAAAGCCACAACGCTCTAACGTTGAATCGCAATCACATCGACAATTAATAGCATTGGGTGCTCTGATCATATCACTCAGCCCTCCTGGAAATTCCGTGATAAATTCAATAGGAGGTTTGCAGATACGTCAGAAAACAAGAAGTACCCAGCATTATTTAAAAGAAAAGCAATACATGGAAACATAAAATGGAACTAATGGAAATAGTTAGAAATTTTCTCTATTCTCTATAAGATCTAATCTCTATACGATCGTGATACTGGGAATATTTTAATTTGAATAAGACTGCTTCTTGTATAAAACATCTATTTTCTAGCCAAGGAAAGTTCCTGTATGTAGTATTCATCATCATCGTTATGAATTTAAAAACGAATGTCGATTGCTCTGAGTTTGTTGACGACGGTGCACTTGGGTTCAGTTAGTACACTCTTGTTAATGGTTTAAAAGTTTCCTTATCGAACACGTACTTTCATTGCTTTGTTAAGCACTTAGAAGAAGATGATTATTTTAAATTATTGTCAATATTGTAATCATGACTTTCAATATCTGGCGTTACTATTGTTCACCATGTAGAACATAGTGAAAGTGAAATATTGATATTTAATTAAATGAACTCATCCCCACTCACTTCCAAACGGAAAAGCGATCTTTTGATTCTTGAATAATCGAAATCCTTTGATTAGTTGAAATGTTACGTGGTGTAAAGAAAAAAAGAATTGAAGTGATCTGGTTGAACTGGAGACCACGGTGAACAACATTAACCCTCCGTTCTTCAGGCGAAAATAAGGAAATGCGAGGCGGTTGTTCGTGGTTAGGCGAAACGCAACTGACCCTTACGGTTTGACCCCGCAGCTTCGTTTTCCGATCGGTCAGTGGGCGATCGACCGGTCATAGGACGTGAGATTACGACCACTTCTCGCAGGACGTAAGGATCGTAACGGTACAGCGAGATTGACCGTGCGCGGAGGGGGGGGGGCGTTGGCAGCAGCAGAAGGAGAGCTTTTGATCGAAGAATACTTGGGAGTTGTATCGGAGACATACGGTTTTGCGGATTTAAATTATACAGATGGTCCTTTCATGATGCGTGGTGAAAAGATTTCCTGGTTGTTTTGTGATTTAATAACGGTACAATATTTCAGCGAGTTTCATGAAAAACGTGTCTAGATATTGTCAAGAGCATTAAACAAAAACACGATACTCGTTCACTTTGGAAATATTAATGCATTCAATCTCTCTGTTTATCTTCGTGTAGTAATGACTACCGAAGCAATCAATGCATATGAGGGCATGATTTGCAGAGTACTATTTCCTCTTTGTGATTGCTTCATCGTTGCGTTATTGAACTCTTAACTGCGTTATTGAATGTGTGACTGAACGTCTGAGAAGTGGGACTTGTTTCTGAAACAACGGTGACCACGAATGTCGCATACTCGTTGCACGTGCTGCAGATCGTAACCACGTATAGATGAATACTTAGAACGTATGACTCAGCCTGTGATTGATATTTCTGTAATGTCATGATGTGGATACACTTCCTGTCACGGAATGGAAATATTTCTGTTTCTAACCAGATGTGGCAACCTTTTAAATGGTGACGCAAATTGCTGATTCAATATTGGTTGCAATCGAAGCTCGTTGAAACCGCGAACACCACAGCTTCCACTGAATCATTATTGCATCTGAAGTAGGACACTCGACGAGGGTGAAACGACAATTAAAAACTGGACGATGAGAAAGGAGAACAAGAACATGATGGAGGATGTGGGAAAGGGAAGAACAAAATACAGAGGAGGAGGGGGAAAGGGAAGAGAAAATAGGGAGGAAAAGAAGAGATAGAACAAAGTAGGAGGAGGAGGGAAAGGAGACGAACAAAATAGAAAGGTATAGGGAAAGAACTAAATAAGAAGAAGAAGGGAAAAGGAAGAACAAAATAGAGAGGAGGAAAGAAAGAGAAGAACAAAATAGAGAGGAGGAAAGAAAGAGAAGAAACAGTAGGGAGGATGAGGGCCGGTGATCGAACGAAATAGGAAGGAGGGAAAGAAGGAAATAAGGAGGAGGAGGAAAAGGGGAAGAACAAAATAGGATGGAGGAGAAAGCGGAGAACAAACCCAGGAGTAGGCAATGGAGAAGGAAATCACAGAAGGATACCATGTGGGAGCGTCACTGACGAAAAACAGATCTAGACCATGTTGTAGGGGAGGACAAGAGGAAGAAGAAAGTTGGAGAATGAGTAAAATAAGAAGAATCCCATCCCCCAACTTTCGCGTTGTTGATTGTTGGCGCATGCGTTAGCACCTGTCGCCCGACGCGAGCGCCGCCCTCCCGTGGCCGTCGGGTGCGGGCGGCGGCGGCGGCGGCGGCGGCGGCGGCGGCGGCGCGGGCGTTTGCGCAGGGTATCTTATCGGCTGTTTGCGCGCGCGCGCCGCGGAGTAGCGCAGCGATGCGCCGTCGCTTTGCGGCGACCTTTCCGGCTCCCCCGCCCCCTCCCGCCCCCTCCCGCCTCCTCCCGCCCCCTCCCGCCCTCTTCCGCCCTCTCCCGCCCTGCTCGCCGCCCGTCACGTGACCGACCTTTCGCAGCTTCTTTGAACCTCCGGTGTCTTTTTTTTTCTCGTCGACCGCTGTCGTCCGTGTGTGATAGGAAATGTCGTGGGTTCGTTGAGATTTGATTAAATGTTCTGTGAGCGACATTTTACTGCATTTGCGACCGATTGGTCGGGAATTAATTCGCGCGTAGGTCATGTGAATATCAGTTTTCTTTTCTTGTTATTCCGTTATTTCTTCTCATTAGAATGTGATGTAAATGTGCCTGAACTATGACAATGTGGATTGACACTGATAATGAAATGCAAGCGTAACTTATTTTGCATAAGTCGGCGTCCTTCGTCAAGACTGCTTCCGATTTGTAACAGTGGTAACTAGCTGATGATCACTTTCAATATTCAATAAAGAAAATGAAATGTGTTATTGATCTTCAATTATTGTACTCAATCGTATTAAGTTTCAAGTAATTTCAATATTTTATTGCTGATGTTTTTAATATGTAATTCACGCGATACGAAGTTTCCCTATTTAATTGTAGTGAATAACGTTTTACGACCACCCCATTAGAAATTTGATAATAATCCGCAGCAGGATATAGCTGTTTCAAGCAAACAGTTGACCGAAGATGAACATTTTCCGAATCCAGCTTGGTTGAAAATCCTCCCGTCGAGAGCGCTCTCGCTGTGTGCCAGAGGTCGGGGTGGAATGTTGGAGCACAAACTGGTTTCCGTGGAGTTGGATTGTCGAAGCCGATGTCCCGGCTCTCCTGTTGCTGCCAGCGCCGCTACCGTCTCTAACTCCTCCTCTATTCTTTCATTCCTTTTCCTCTTGACTTGTTATTGTCTCCCTTCTTGGTAGTCTGTTCTGTTTATTGTCACTATGATGGTGATTCTTGGTTTCAAACGGTTTCTTGATTCGGACGCAGAAGGTGCCGCCTCTTCCTCTTCCATTATTTATTTATTTATTTATTTATTTTTATGTATTTATTCACGCATTATTATTAATTCCATATTTCTCTCGTTCTCTCTTCCATCACTTCGGTTTTTTTACGTATTTTTTTAATGTTGCTATCCTTTAACAATATTCACATGTGTTTATCTTCCTAATTGAATTCTCGCCGAATTTAATTAAACTTGATGCTCTTTCTAAGACCCCCTTGTAAGTCGCGCTTATTATGAAGTAAATGCATAATTGTCAGTATTTTAAATCTCAATGGGTCCAAACGACGTAGGAAATACCATTACTTATTAATTGAATGCTTACTGTTCAAACAAACCGAACGACGTATCGGTGGTTGTGGAGCCGATATTAAATATCATGTTGAATCCACGATCACAAGCAGAGAGGGATTAATACATACGCAGAAGCGCCTGTTTAAGGGCCTTCAGCATTTGTAAACAAAGTCTTCTGTGAGTTCCTAAAATTAAAAATATTCTAATTTATTTTTATTACACATTTTTTGATATTATTTTTTGAGAATTACAAACGTTATTGTATATTTTGATATTAATTTTGTGTACGTACTTTCGATAATTTAAATGACATTTTGTTATTTTATGTTATTGCGTGTTTTGATATTAATTTTGTGTACGTATTTTCGATATTTCAATCATATTTGTTATTTTATGAGAATTACAAAAGTTATTGTATATTCTGGTATTGATTTTGAATACGTATTTTCAATATTTCAATGATTTTATGGGGGGGGTGTCTCCATAGTTTTATCATGCGTAGTGCCTCTTAGAGCAATTGTGACCTTGATCGCGAGCGCGCTGGCTGCTCTCGTTTCCTCATCCGCCGCGCTGCTCGGCAGCTGCGACTCGCCGCGCGTCGCCCGAGGCGGGCTCTGCGAACAAGCGCGCAGCGGCCGTGCGTCAGCGGTCCCTGGCACCAGGGCGGCGCCGTCGCGTGGCGCCCCGTGCTCCCCCGCGACTGCACTCCCCACGCGCAGAGAGAACCGCATGCCTTCGTGCCGCCGACAGCGCCATTCCGATGTCCAGAGGTGTGCAAATTATTAGGCATAAATATTTTTGTTTTCGGTAAATTCAAGTTAAACTCGTCGTAGAAATAAAATGGTAAATTAAAGGTGTTGTCTGGTATCAAACATTTATTTTGTTAATGATTGTTTCAATCGCGTAGCGATCATCCTCAGAGTGTGTAGCTTCCAGGAACCTCTGGGTCTGGGGTCTATTCAGCTTCTTCTTCTTCTTGTGCCACTTCTCCTCCTTTTGCTTCTTCCTTCACTAGGAAAGACCATCTGAATCTTGCCCTCCTCACATCTACGCAATCCGTACTTTATGTACAAGAGCTAAATTTTGGAACCATCTTTTCTCTGTTACGTTTTCTGTGTACTCGCTGGAACAGTTTTATCGATATTTTTAACATACACTGTCATTTTAGATACGTGAGCAATTATTTTGACACTCGTTTCTGTTAAATGATACTGATACTCTTTGGAGGATAACGCGTAAAAATAATTGGCGTTCATTTCGCGAAATTGTGTCATTATTACCGCTGCCCACATGCAAATTATTGCGCATATTCTTGTTGTGGCTTTTGATAAGAGGTACTGAACTGTACCAGAAATAAAATGTACTTTTTATGAACTGAAGTACAAGCAAATGTTGTTTTGTTTCAACCCTACGAGATCTAAAGATTACCCCGCGTAACGCAATTGGACAAAGATAGGTAGACGTATCCGATGCGCCGTGGAAGGAAACGAAAGGAGGGGTTGGTAGCCGGCGGGGTCGTCCAGGCTGCCGCGGCGTCGGTCGTGATGGCTTGGAAGGCGGTTGCCTGGAGCTATGTTGTCTGAGGCGGCTATTGTTAGAGCTGATTTGCCCTTGGAATCGAGGCAACGTGATGTGGCGTTCGTTGAGCTTGGTGCAGCTGTCCTCGTACGGTTTTATTTGCATCAAACTGTACAGCTCGGAACCTTAAGCACACGCACATTGCGTAGGTGCAGCCCGGAAAGATTTCATTACCGAATAAAAATGATTAGTCTAAATTTATAGGAAGAATAATCGCGTGGAATAATAAAATTGCTTTGTCACCGCTCAAATGTAATTTGCTTCTGTTAATATGAATTATTATTTCTCCTTGCCTCATATTTACTTATTACTACTGGAGATATCAGTCTGATCTTAATGTGTAATAGAAAATTGCACAGCTTATCTGCCGCAAAGGGGTTGATAGGTGGTAACTTACAAATTCTCTCCTTTAACTATAAATTTTATGAACTACATTTCTGGATCAACTACATATCTAGGCCCGCTTTTGTATTATAAACCTCTATTTATATGTCATTTTACTTGTAAATAAATAAAATATCGTTCAATGAGAACAAAATTAAAACTTAAACAATGGAATTAAAAAGTCTAATTCATATTATGCTAACCTTTTTTTACATTGTCGACAGATAGGTTAGAGAGTCTCTTCCCTAAAAGCAATTCTCCAAATTGCCAGGTTCAAAAGAAAAAAATAGAGATTGAACGTATAAATTAAGGAAATTAATTAAGGAAATTACACAAGGCTTCGGGGGCTGCCTTGAGAAGTTTTAGGGGGCCACGCTCCCTCTACCCTCTGTTGTGCCCGCGCCAACGACGTTGAATCAGCGGAAATGAATCAGCTTCTCGTCGACCTGTGCCATCTGGATCGCCTATTGTGGCGATGGACGTTCTTATTGCAAATCGATGTTTTATGATGTATGATCAAACATTTCGAAGTAGAATTTCTTGGTACTAATATCATACATAAAACGTCAATATTGGTTTAAAGTAAACGCATAATTACCGACGTATTTTAAGCGAAAACTAAGCTTAAAAATTATTTGGCGTAAATGTTCTGTACGTGTCGTAGGAAAGCTTCCATTTTGTCTCTCCTGTTCGACTCACTAGTTTCCTTCTATTCTCGCGTAAATCCCCTCGAGATCCGATGTGTCCGTTTTCTGGTTCCGCGCGGGAGAACGAATTAGACCGCAAACTGCGATTCATTATAATATCGATGTTTCTATATCGAAACTATCGACATTTTATATCGATGTTTATCGATATCGATTCTATATCGAAATCTAATCGAAAATATCGACATTTTAAACGCGTCGATGTCTTTTTGCTACCTCTAGGTGGACGCCCAGCGTTCCCCGCCGTGTGCGGATGATTCAGCTCGCGCGCGTCGTGATGGTTCGACGCGGCTCTCGGTTTGTCGCGCTCCGCTCCTTTTTGTGCGCGGGTGTGTGCCATTGTCTCGGAACGTTTTGTGCCTTCGTTACGCTTCGTCTTGTGCTGTTGGAGCTGCACTTCGCGAGCAGCTGGTTGCCTTTCAGGGCGTCGCTTTGGCTGTGTGGGAGGCAGTTCGAAATTCGTTTGATGGAAGACAGTCGTTTCCGTTCGTCTCTTTTATGATCGAGTGTAGTTTTGGCTGGCTTTTCCATTTTTTGTGACTCTTTTCGTGGATTAATTTATAAAACTACCATTCCGTACGGTTTCATATTTCGGTTACCTTGTTTTATAATTGGTGAATGTTTCTTTTCGTATTTAGTTCCTATACAATTGTTAGGTCAAGACGTGTTGACTACATTTATATTTTTTTTAATCTTATTCGTGGGATACGAACATTAATATTATTTTTGAGGCGTTTTCAGAGTTCGACGATGCCTCGTTTAAAATGTTGTGTGGTTTGAAGTGTTCCATTTTTATTCCAAATGTTTTAATGATGCTGAATTTTCCTAGCATTCTTTTTCTTTATTATGTTTACTCGTTAGTACAATTGTTCAGAGCAGGAGAAACTGATCTTTATTGCTTGCTTGGCAATCTTTTATATTTGCACTTTCTACAAAAACGGCAGCATTTTCCTAAAAACTGACATTTTTTTCTCGAAGAGGGACTGACGCGATGTCTGTTAAATCTTTTTGGTGGGGTTAGGTATATTTAAAACGATTCGTCGAGTCGAGGCCAGACGAACGCCGAGTTCTGGCGTCAAAGCGATCCTCCAAAGATCCCGCGCAGCACATTGTGTCTCTCTAGCGAGCGGAATGAAAAGAAAAAAGAAAAAGCTTGTCGCAAGATCCAACAAACGGATTTGACGTCGGCGTCGCCGCCGTGAGAAAATCCTTTCTCACGCGCTGCTCTTCTTCTTCCCGCAGATCCGTTATCCTCTGAAACTGCGACTCCGCGTCTTTTGTGGCGCCAGCGTCGCCGCCTTTGCAGCCACGAGAACTCGACCCGCTGAACGCGGAAGCCCGCCCGCGTCCAATATAAACGGGAGGGCTCTCTGCTCGGGAGGTTTTTTCGTGAATGAGTTAAAAATAATTTCCCTGTCGCCGCTTCTTGCCGCGGCGGATGATAATTTTCTACGTTTTATTGGAGCTGTTTGTCGCGTGCGTGCTGTTCTAGATGCCTGGAGGATTCATCGTTAAGTTATTACCGGAATGTTCCGGGAATGCGGGTGCAAAAAAGTGGGTATGAGTCCTCTTTTGGAGCGTCGCTTATTACTTTATCGCCTCGCGTAGGGAGGGTCTTGTTTTCGTGGCTGGGAGCAAGCGATAGCGTTCTCGAGTTCGGGGGGGGGGGGGGGGGGGGGGGCATGCCAAGTACCGTGAGCGTTGGTGGTGTGTCTTGCGCGCGTCAAGAGCGCCCCGCCTGAAGTAACGCCCGAAGAATGCGGGCCCGCCTTGTGCTGCACATTGGCCCGGCGCGCTCGAGCAAGGACACAGACGCCGTGTAGACGCTTTGCCGTGCCCCCGCCCACCGCTGTCGCCAAGTCCGCTACTGTGCTCCGGCTCGGCATTGTTCGCGCGGGCTACAAGGAGAGTCACGATCGTGGTATGCCAGTATTCGGGTTTGACATCAATGCTGGTGTAGAGCACGGTACCCGACTTGAGGCTCCTGCCGGCGGGATTCGCTACTGGCTGCACTTACTTTATCCTCATCACCGGGAACTCCTGTTTTGTTTGACTTCCATCTTCGGGTAGTGAGGTTCAAATCCGGCCACCCGGTATGTATAAGGGATGAAAGGATTTCGTGGCTTCCAACTATCATGTGTCCATTACTAACATTTTTACGATCCTCGATCCACTCATTCATGACGAACGCTTCCGTGGCTGCAGTCTTGAGTCATGAGATCAGAGCGTCGTAACCTTCAAGGGCGCACCAAGATAGTCGACAAAACAGCCACATTACTGCTGACGAGGCGTCCATATTTAGGTTTCACATACCCCCCCCCCCCTCAAAAAACCAATTAAACCCTTGGTAGATTCTAGCGGATTCTTGACAACTACTACGTTATAATTACTATATAAAATAAAATATTCTCTATTGTTTCCTCTTGGACCGATTCGTCTGGAGGAGCGTTTTCACAAATGTGGCTCTTGTAATTTTTTCTTAATATTCGTCTTGAAGCCATCGCGTTTTGCAACGAGCGTCACTCCTTCCACCTGCGAAGTAGGCCTACTGTTTTCGACCACACTCCGCTGACGCTACCTCGCTCCTAAACCTGACGCCCCTCCCCTCCTTTGTAGGCGTCTGCCTCTTCGCCGGCGACTTCCCTTCGTCGCTTTTCGTTCTCGGCACAAAGCCCTAGGGTGGCCGGGGGTTGCCGACATTCCACCCCACCCCCTAGCACTACGGCGCCCCGGCCGGCGCGTCTCACCCCGCGCTGCCGTGCCACGCCCCTCTTTGCCCCACCTCGTCTCGCCCGACTTCGTCCCACCTCTTGTCTCGTCCCGGCCGACACACCCCGCTCTATCTCACCCTGCCCCGCCCCAGCCACACCGCCCCGCCTTACCCCGCCTCACCGCGCCCACACCGCCCCACCCCGCCTTGCTTCACATCGCCTCGCTTCACCGCTCCCACTCATCCCGCCCCTGCCCATCCCCACATCTCCCCGTCTCATCCCGCCCCTGCCCATCCCCACCTCTCCCCGCAATATCCCGCCTCCACCCCTGCCCAGTTCCCTCTCTCCCCGCCTCTCATGGCCTTGCATCACCCCGCCTCGCTTCATATTGTCCCGCCACCTCTTCCCGCTTCACTCCGCCTCATACTACACCGCCCCTCCTCACGCCGCCTCGCTCCTCCCCGCTCCGCTTCACCTCGCCCCGCCTCACCCCATCCCGCCCCGCCCAGCCCCGTCTCACCCTACGCCACCCTCCACCCCGACAAAGCCGTCTCGCTCTCTCCCCGCGTCGCCCTCCGTCGTCTCCAGCCCTCTCCCTCTCACCCGGGCCGCGTCGTCCCTCCCCGCGCCGCATTCCTGTCGCCCCGTGGGGGGGGGGCGGCGCCGGGTGGCCGTGAAAGGCCCTTCCTCCCCCGCGCGGGAGGCGTCGAGTGATCTGTTGCTTTAATCCTCCCTGGAGACGTTTCCTGCGGCGCCGCGCCTGCCAACGCAGCCCTCGCCGCACTCGCCAGCTCAAAGCTCGGCACTCCGCTGCAGCGTGGCCAGCGAAACTTCAAAACGAGAAAGAAGATGAACGAATAACGAATGAAAAAGAGGATTTTGAGGCTGCCTCCAAAAAGTTGGGAAACGCCGGAAAATTGGTTTAAAAACGGATTTTTTAAAAGATTTGTCCCGTGGCACACATTCATATATTACATCGTTTTTTTACTGATTTAGTACGTGATCATGACTATTGAAAATGTCGTGTTCTGTAAGTAAAATAAATTTCTTACGGATGCCAAGTCCTTGTTGCTGCTTGTACTTTGTAGTAGTGCCCTTGACATGTTTGCGTACCACAGTTGCGGTTGGGACACAGACTGGGGAAGGACATTGAAAATACTGCGAAACAGTACGGGAAAACGCAAGTTCGAGAAAAAAAAAATGAAAAAGTCACTCACCAACCGAGATATAATATTAGTTTGATAGGCCAACTCGTGATGTTAGAACTATGGATACCCGAGTTCTTGATTTAAGTACTGGCGAATACGTTTTGTAGTATCATAACTACCCTTTCTTGATAGAAATAAACTGCAATGTGCAATAATACTTTTAAAACACTAATTCTGACCCTTAAGCGCGTTCGATCCTTCCTCCGTAGCTCAATGCTTCTGTATCGTAAGTTATTGCTACATAGAACTTTGTTTACGACAAATTAATGATTTACAAAATATAATTCATTGAAATATATAATAAAATTGATATTGTTGCTGCGTTATACATCACTTACTCATTTTGGAAATCTCATCCCTCAGGTTCGGTAATATCTATTATCGATTCCTTGATCAATTGGTTTCGATGCCAAGTGTACGAAAAATCGCAGCATTCCTACTGACGTTTCCTGCGTCGCCAACAGATCTCTCGTGAAGCGGTAGCTTGCGACGAAATTTGGTTTGTATCTCCCAGCACAAGGTTGCTAGCTGCAGCGGAAGATACCTCATGATTTATATGCGAAACGTGGAGCGATATCCATAAATTACGAATAGCGTGTGACGGTGCTCATCCCCTTGTAGATTCCGCAATATAAATGCCGAACGTTTCGTGAAAGGAAATGTATGAGGCGGGATGTTGAGGGAGAGATACGGCGGAGGGGAGCTTTACAAAACGAGGCACAACCGCGCTTTTACTGGCTCGCGGGGAAGATAAATTGTTTCAATCCTTTGTGGTGGCAATTGTAATAATGTCGTCTGCTGTTTCTTTATAATCTGGTTTGATTTTCCAGAGATTTATGGGACTTATCTGCATAACTATTGTAATCTATTGTATTTAAATATTTGACATTTTGATGTTCGGAGTTATTCTTGGTATGTAATATTTAACTTCCATTGTAGTGAGTTATAACAGAAATAATACGATTGAGTAGTTCACAGAGATTTGTTTAATTTGTTATTGCCCTTACAGAGTTTGTTACAGAGTACGGACTGATTCGACCATTGCCGGACTGGTTCAATGGAAGTCCGATATTATATTTTTTAATCGAATATGTATTTTAAACTAATTAGTTGAAATTTGCGTTGAGGTGAATGGCGAGCATCGATATTCTTAAGTGCTTGAGAAATTGTAGAATTTGGGCGTAAAGATAGGCATACACTCGGCCCAGAGGAAGCTGAATTTGGTTGTATAAGTTTCTCTGCAATACCACACCTGAGAGATCCATGGGTGAGCTCAGCAAACAAGACTGCATAGATACTCGAGTTATGTAAGCTTTGACTCTCATTATGCCAAACTATATTAAGGGCGAGGTCGGCGAGACTTATGCACTACGTGATACGCGTTCATTTCACGAATGTTGGGAACTCAACTGTTTTACAATCTACAAAAACAATCGTCTGCAGGTCTGGACCCTGCACGTCTCCCAGTTCCCTTGCATTTCCACCTCGGGCATTATTTCAACAGTGCAGGGCGTGGAGAGGGGGAACAGGGGGATGAGGTCGGTGTGAAGAACATCGCTGTGCGGAAATTTTGGCCAAACGAGTGGAGAATAGCCGCCGTTGCGACAGGGGCCGGAGAAATTGTGAGCGGGGGGGGGGATGAGCGGAGATGGATGAACCGACCGAGAGAGTGAGAAGAAAGGGAGGAGGATGGGCAAAGAGGAAGGGGTTTACTTTTCTCCTTGGAATTCACGTCGTTTCCCTGTTGGATTAATGGCTTAAGAAACCCAGCGCGGTGATGTAACAAACGGAACAGGATTTTTAAAAGCCAACGAAAGAGGGGGGAAAAACTGGTTTGTTTAGTAAATAAACAGGCGCATGTCGTCGTGGGTTTATCTATTCAGACTGTGCGTTTGCAACTTGAGTGTGGTTAAGCGAAGGTGATTTTAATTCTATTTCAGTTGTCTAGTTTATGCACGTGAACTCGTGTCCTCAGCCTTTCGGGTCTCAGCCGGTATCGCTGTTTACTCGGCTGGTGTTAACGCCTCTACTTTATATTTTTTTACACATTACTTCAAAGAACATCTACATTTCCTCTTTTCCTACTATTTTAGAATATGTTTCTTTAGGTACATTATTTGCATGATTAGATATTGTAATTATTTGAAAATGGAAGTAAACGATAAATTCACATGTAATCCAGTACATTAAAACCTCGATACTATGTAATTGCGTTTTATATAAGTATCCTTAGATCGGCGATCAGGGAGTAGTATGTGGTAACCTGCAATTGGATTTATTAACTGAACTTCTTTTTCTGCATCATAACTTTCTGGCGTACTCGTCCACAACAAAGCGACCGCACGAGCATTATGAACCTCCGGCAACGCAACACCATCCAAACAATATTTTTTTCCCCGAGTATACAGACATCCTCGTGTCGCTGCAGCTAATCTTTTTTCCCTATCATGATCACATCCATTGTCCAAGGAGTCCTCAACGCGACTGCGAGCCGCTAAGTTAAAAATTTACGACTCGGCCGAGAGGCCGGAAAGAGTTCCCCGGCATCTGTAGCAAGCGAGCGACTTAATCGCCGCCTTTTTTGTTGGTTTTCAAAAGCGCCGCGACTTCTGTGACCTCGCGATCCGAGCTTTCCCTTTCGCCCGCCCAGGGCGCGGTCGGTCCCGGCCCTCCATTCCGGCCCGCTCGCACGAAACACACACGCGTATTAGCACAAACACACATGCCTAGCACGTGCGGGTTCTCGGACGGGAACTACTTGCGGCTTCAGTGCTGTGACGATTAGCGTGTCGAACTGTTATTACTTAGGTTCGTGGGTTTAAACCCGATGTCTAAGAGTGTCCACATTATGAACTGTAGTCAAACGAATATATTGGATGAAACGCTGTGTGCTATAGTGAAGTATTTTCACTGCAACCAAAAAGAGTCCGCTGAACTAGGAAGCTTCGATGTGTTATCGTGGTTTTTGTTTCAGAGTGTAGAATCATCTGATATGAGCCAAAGAACAGAATAAATCAAAAATAGATGATAGAAGCAGACATTTGGATACTTCCATTTAGAATGAAAATATTTCAATGCCACCATGGTTATGGAAAATGTCAACTATTGCTAGGCAAAAGTTATTAAAAACAAAAGTTATAATTTCATTTACGTAAAATAAAACTAATAGTCATTGCATGTAAACTAATACTACGGCAAAACTGAAACAGCTGATGAAAACGCGCGTGAATCTATGATAGAAGAAGTGTGTTTAAGTTGTTGTTTAAGAAGTATATTTTACTGCCATCGCGTTCACGTGCAAGGCGCAGTGTTTCCCTTGAGTGAGCCTCTGTCCCTCGCGGCGTCGTTCAGGAGGAAATTACACGGGTCGCGCACGTGCGGGAGCTCTGCGCTGCAGCCGGCCTCATTAGACGCGCGTGCGCGAGTGGAAGAGTGTGTGTGTGTGTGTGTGTGTGTGTGTGTGTGTGGGTATGGGTGTGTGTGTGTGTGGGTATGGGTGGGTGTGTGTGTGGGTATGGGTGTGTGTGTGTGTGGGTATATGTGTGTGTGTGGGTATGTGTGTGGGTATGGGTGTGTGTGTGGGTGGGTATGGGTGTGTGTGTGGGTGGGTATGGGTGTGTGTGTGGGTGGGTATGGGTGTGTGTGTGGGTGGGTATGGGTGTGGGTGGGTATGGGTGTGTGTGTGTGGGTGGGTATGGGTGTGTGTGTGGGTGGGTATGGGTGTGGGTATGGGTATGGGTGGGTGTGTGTGGGTATGGGTGGGTGTGTGTGGGTATGGGTGTGTGTGTGGGTGGGTATGGGTGTGTGGGTGGGTATGGGTGTGTGTGTGGGTATGGGTGTGTGTGTGGGTATGGGTGTGTGTGTGTATGTGTGTGTGTGTGTGTGTGTGTCTCTCTCTCTCTCTCTCTCTCTCTCTCTCTCTCTCTCTCCGTATTCTCCTAGCCATCTCCTTCCCTCTTCTACCTCTTGAAGCATAATCTCGTTTTCATCCTTTTATCTCTCCTCTTCTTTCCGCCCCCTCTCTCTTCTCTTCTCTTCTCTTTTCTTCTTTCCCTTTCTTTCACGTAATCCGAACTACATCTCTCCTGTGTGTGTGGGGTATGGGTGTGTGTGTGGGGGGTATGGGTGTGTGTGTTGGGTATGGGTGTGTGTGTGTTGGGTATGGGTGTGTGTGTGTGTGTGGGGTATGGGTGTGGGGGGGTATGGGTGTGTGTGTGGGGGTATGGATGGGTGTGTGTGGGGGTATGGGTGTGTGTGTGTGGGTATGGGTGTGTGTGTGTGTGGGTATGGGTGTGTGTGTGTGTGGGTATGGGTGTGTGTGTGTGTGGGTATGGGTGTGTGTGTGTGGGTATGGGTGTGTGTGTGGGGTGTATGTGTGTGTGTGGGGGGGAATGGGTGTGTGTGTGTGGGGGGAAATGTGTGTGTGTGGGAGTGTGTGTGTGGGTATGGGTGTGTAGGTGTGGATGTTCAAAGCTGTTGTTCTTAGTTTCGTGCGGGCGCCTCGGGCAGTCTGACCTGCTACGTGAGTTGCGAGGCCGCAGGCAGCTCAGCCCAAATAGGCGAGGACCCGACTCTCGCTGTTAGTCCTGCGGACGCCGAGATGTGTGTCGAGAGTCTGGACTCGCATTATGAGTTGTGCGAGCGGAGGGGATGTGAACTTCTGCTTTAGGCGAACATGTGGCAGGGCGTTTACGTGTTAGGTTAGTTACTCGAAGAAGGAATCAGTTTGACAGATCGCGAAACAAATGAACGTCATGTCGGGCGATGGCATTACAAGAGGTGTGTTGAAGCCATTCACCCGTGAGACACCTGCAAACCAACACGTTGACGAATTAAACACATGGACATAATTTGCAGTTTTCTTACCAGCAGTAGGTGTCAATGCGGTCCTGTGTTAGATTAAGCTGTCTGCTTAGGCGTTTCTTTTTCGTTCATTTGCCAGATACCTAGAAAACTCTCTCAGACATTAATTACCAGTTTGTTTATTTTAATTCATTTTTTAGTTGAAAATAAGATAATCTTTATCATTTGTTTAGTATTTTATCATTTAATTCTAGTATCTTTATACTCGCTGAAACAAGAATGGCTCATCTGCGTTAATTCCGGGGATGTGACCTTTCGGAGCGTGGACATGTGTATTACTTCATATTGCAGTGAATATATAATGAATTACTCTCATCAGTTTCATTTGTGGAAGAGGCTGTTGGTGTTGATCCTTTTGTTCGTCGCAGGCTGTACACATGTGCCGTAAGTGTTGTGGGAAACGGAATGTGGAAAGAAGGAAAGTCGAGAGCGGAGGGAGGCGAGACGGAGACGTAGTAACGCGGAGCGGGGTGAGGGGAGGCTGAACAAGAGGAAGCGGGGTCAGACAAGGAGAAGCGGAACTAAACTAGACGAGACGGGAGAGCGGGAGTTGGTCTAGGCCGGCCGGATTGAGTTTACGTGAGACCGGGCGATGCTGGACAAAGGAGAGGGGGAGAGAACGTGATCAGGCTGGAGTGGACGTGTCACCGGATCCGAAGATTATCTAATTTTCAGATGAAAAAATGTATAAAAGTACAGTGATTTGCAGTTTATCTGTAAGAGTGTTTCGTAGATATCTGGTTACCTATTGAAAAGGAACTATATAAGCGTAACCCTCGGAAATCATTGCGCAAAAAACAGCATTAAGTATTACATACATTCAGACCACACAAGCGAAGCGGACACAAGCTTGCGCGGCTTAAACAAGAAGGGGAAAACATCATGTAGGGGCTGCATTGTCCATTACCTGTTTTACTTACATCCGACATATTGTATTAGTAAATAAAAATACTATAATAAAATTTACTTTATTTTGAATCATTTACAGGATTGTCATATGACTTGCTGAGCCTCTTCTTCAAATGTACAACAATTGTCCACATAGGATCGTTTAAAAACTGAAAAATCTGCGTTTGAACACATTTAGGCGCTTTACTGCACGAAACTACGGGACCCGTTTGATACTTTTCAGACGTGCCGCTCAATCTCCTCCCTTTCCCTGCCCCCCCCTGCCACACCGTGCACGAGGCAATGCTAAAACGAGGATTGGCGAGGGGATCGTGGCGGTGAGTGGGCGTGTCGCGGCGGGGACGCGGACGGCAGCTGCGAGGAGCGGCGCGGCGGGCGCCGGCGTCTTTGGTGGGCGCGGAGGCGGCGTCGTCGTCGTCGTCGTCGGGGTAGGGTAGGGGACATTCCAGCGCGCGGGCAAGTGGGGTCAAGTGGCCCGGGCCCCCGCGCGCGGCGCTCGCGTGGCGTCGCCTCGCCTCGCCTCGCCCGTGCGCCCGCCGTCGCCCGCCGTCGCCCGCCGTCGCTTGCCGTGCTGGGCCCTGCCGCCGCGCCGTCATCGTCGCTTTTGGAACGCCGCCACTTGAGGGGTTTTGCTTTCCTTCTGTTCCTGCTCCGGTTTCCTTTTCTTGACGCCGCCTCTATTCCTCTCCCTACTCTTGGTACTTCTCATTTCCCTCTCGACTCTCCCCCCCCTTCCCTATACTCGTCACTTTCGCTCTCTTCTCTCTCTCTTCTCTCTCTCTTCTCTCTCTCTCTCTCCGTATTCTCCTAGCCATCTCTTTCCCTCTTTTACCTCTTGAAGCATAATCTCGTTTTCAACCTTTTATCTCTCCTCTTCTTTCCGCCCCCTCTCTCTTCTCTTCTATTCTCTTTTCTCCTTTCCCTTTCTTTCACGTAATCCGAACTACATCTCTCCTCTTCTCCTTTTATTCCGTATCTTCTGCTTGTATTGAATTTTAAAACGGGACTGGCTTTGTTAGAATCGTCTCACTTTTTCAAGTAACTGCAAGAAAATATCTGCATTCTTATCTTTCTTGTAAAAAAGTCTTCCTTTTCTCTTTCTCTCCTCTCATCTCCCTCCTCCCACTCTTTTCATCTCCGCACCTTCTGTCCAATCATTTGTTTCATCATTTCATAGAAACAATAAACATTTATTTGTTTCGTATGGACACTTGTAAGAGAATTTCAACCTTTTTATTTCCCTTGGAGAAAAACGGGAGAGCGGGATAGGTGTCTTCAATTGAATGTAAGGCAGGGTTTCGCACTGCTTTCAGACTTAATATATGCGTGCAGTCAAATTGACAGATTTGTCGGTCAAATATAGCGTCCGGCGATTTTTGCGTTAATCTACCGTTTCCTCTGCCACATCCCTTCTCTCTGCCTTCCGCTACAAGCGGACGCAGTTCTTCGCTAACGGCTTTAGTCCCTTTCAGCTTCCTTCACAGTTTCCGGCCGCATGTGGTCAATGCGCATAGACACGATAGAGAATGTACAGAACAGTTAATAATAATAATAATAATAATAATAATAATAATAATAATAATAATAATAATAATACATTTATTTGGCCACAATTGGCGTCTTTGCCAGGTGGTAGCCAATTAATTACACTATACAAATGAAAATTAAATGTAATGTATTACCTAGAACCGTATATACCCCAGCATAGCAAGAAAGCCTCCATTTCACGCGTACACATGTGGAACTCAGACTCTCTGTGCACACACCCAAACACGCACGCACCATGCACAAATACGTATACACACACACGCACCCACACACATACATACATATACACACACATAGACTCACACTCCACTATATTTTATTTTATTTTTAACATTGGTAATGTCGCATATCACGCTGAATTTCCCTGGAACTGCACTTCACTTCACTAAAAGTACCTAATAATTTGAAGAAAATAAAAATAAAAAAAATACTATAAAAAAATAAAAAAAATACTTACAGTTTCCGTTACCGTTTTCATGACAAATTCGTGAAGTTCTGCATTATAATGTAGACGTTGTGGAGCTGTACTAGGAATTGGGGATGCGATACTGCCAACAAAACATCGATGATCGAGTTAAATACGTCAATGCTAGCAACACATCGCTGAAAAACCAGCGCTGGTTTTTTACTTATCTATCGAAACTTCTCTTATTTACGTTCACCCTTGCTCACTCTTAGCCTGAAAGTATGATCAATTTTATTTCTATCTGAAAATTATTTTGTTTTTGTAAAATATTTTTGTAGTACTTTTTTACTAAAAAAGGTAAACGTGCATCTAATAATAATAATAATAATAATAATAATAATAATAATAATAATAATAATACACTAAATATCGATGTTTAAAAAGCATCAGTTCCAGTAAAATTGATCTTTAGAGACATCAGCTATTTTGTAAAAGGTCAGAGGATGCCGACATCGCTGTCGAATCCCTACTAGTAAGGACGAATCCCTACTAGTCGAATCCCTACTAGTAATGTTCAACGATTCCGTTTAGCGTTGCTTTGGGCGCGCGGGACGACCGCAGATGGCGGTGCGCGCAGATCCTATCTTATCTCCCGGACGGGGCGAGATCGCTGATAAGAGCCAGTGCAAACGTGACACACATTTTAGATGAAGAGGATATTTTCCGTGTCTAATAATGATTCATCCACAACACTTCGTATTGTTTATCGATTTTGTTTTCTCTGTATTTTTGTAAGTAATGGGTTTTTGCTCTGACAGAAACATTTTACGACGTGTTTTGAATTTTGGAATAACCAGGTGTGAATTGATTCTGCCTCGCTATGCATGCCTCTTGTGAAAGGGAATTTGTTTAAGAGTACAGAGTGGGAAAATTACGTTATTTGGGTGCTGGAAAAAAATTGCGCAATTCACTTCAAGCTTACAATAAAATTAGAAATGAAGGAAAAATATTGTATTTAAAAAAAAATAGAAATTTTGGGTATGTCTGTCTGTTGCAAAGAATACAGAACAGGCATTGAAAGGTATCTATTGGATTTAGTCCGTTCTGTGAGTATGCCCTGCTACACTACATGCTCCTTGTGAACAGATATTCGAGCAGGATTACTGGCGAGGATCAGCCTTCCCCGTTCGTAGGGCTTCCTCACATTATCCTCGATACTGAGGTTTCCTTTTGTTCTATGCAGCCGCTGACTCGTGGCAAATTGAAAGAATGTGAAGTGGAATACGTTGCCTCTACCTCAAACAGAACACTACAATGCCCTGAAAAGTATCCGGAAGCAGTGAATGAATATTAAAACTTTGCGTTCATCTCATTTTAATACATAATTATTCGTCTTCTCTAAATATTTAAACATTAGCTTTATGGCACCCAACAGGTAACCCTATATGTCTTCAGTTTTTATATGGAACTGTATTAAAGGTGAGAGGAATGAAGAGTTTTCACTTGGAGTTGAGTAGCTCACTGCACGTATCCTGCTGCTGAAAAGAGGCGGGTGCATTTTTTATTACGCAGAACATAATGACACAATAAAACCGCTCGTAACATTTCAGAGGCTGGACTGGACAGTCCACAGCGACTGCATGAGAGATAGAAGTTGCCTATTCTTGCTTGTATTTCCTCGTCCGTCCACCAAGTGGTCGGTGCCTTCCAGCCTCCCAGCGGTGGCCTCTCGCGCGTGTGAAGGCAGAGAGGAAGGGAATAGGTGGAGAGGGGAGGGGAGGGAAGGGCGCCGCGAGGATAGCATCAGGCGGATGAGAGCAGCGTCGAACATAGCATTAGCCTCCGCGCCGCGGGCCACGACTTCGCACGCCGCAGCCTCGCTTCCGCGCCTTCCCGCCCCTCTTCCCCCGCCCTCCCTGCCCCATCCCCGTCACTCCTTCCCTCGCTGTCCCTATCCTCATCTTCCAGTCTCACCGTCCCTCCCCATCCCCCGTCCTTCGCCATCTCCCGTCCCCCCTCCTCCCTCTCAGCCTCCCAGTCCCTCCTTCTCCCTCCCAGCCCCCGTCCTGACCTCCCAGTCCCTCCTGTTCCACCGTACCAATCCCTGCCCCACCTTGACCTCCCAGTCCCTCTCTCTCCCACCCGTCCGCCGTCCCTCCCCGTCCGCTGTCCCTCTCAGTCCCTTGTAGTCCCTTCCAGTCCCACCGGCCGTCCCTGCCACCACCCTGACATGTCGGTCCCTCCCGGCCCACCACCTCTTCCTGTCTCTCCCTTTCGTCCCTGACCATCTTCGACCCTCCAGATCCCTACCTGTACCTCCCCGTCCCTTCCCGTCCCTGCCCGACCTTTCATATACCCCCGTTCCTTCCCCCAACATCTCACCACGCCCCTCCTCATCCCGCCCCATCCCACCTCGCTCCGCACTACTGCGCGTAGCCGACCTGCCGCGACTCGCCTCCAGCTGGCAGAATGTGGTGATTTGGGTGGGAGCTGCAAAGACGCAGCTTGTGATGGTGGCAGTGCACCTGCTCTGCCAGATCGTCAGGAAAAAGTGGCCATGTGCATGTGCAGTATAAACGCTTATTGTTGTCTACTTCGACTCTTGAAAGATTCTCCAACCCAGGCAGTCTTCTGAATTATTTCCACGTCGTCGTAATCAATAAATAATACATTAATGAAAGTAAACAAAACTGTGAGAGAAGAAAACGTAACGGCTTACTTGTAAAGCAACTGACGAATTAGGGGTATCGCAGCTAATCCATAAAAATATATAACACTCCTTTCATCTAATAATGAGTTTAAAGGAGGTCTAGAATTCATGTAAAGGAAATATATAATATTTTGTAGCTTTGAATCGAAGATGGTTAGAAATAGGGTTTAAACGAATACGATTTCTTACGTTTCGGAATGTAAGTGCCCAAAAATATGAGACTGACGACTTCGAATTCTGACTGATTCTTCGAATCAACAGATTGCAGGATTTGAGAAACCTATCTTCCCATCCGTTTTATTCTATTGGTTTTTTTCGCATGTCCTGGGAGCGCAGCGGTGTTGCCTGTGGCAGGGACATTAGTAAGGGCTGGCGCGGGGCGGCGCGGTGTCTGCGCGGCATATCTGAGCGGCGCGGGAGGGAGGGGGGGGCGGGGCGGCCCCAAGGGGCGGCGGCGTTTCCGGTCGCCGGCAGCGGCATAACAAGCGGCATCCGCCGCCCTCCTCGCCCCCGCCCCCGCCCCCGCCACTACCTCCTGGAGACTGGCCGCCGCCGCGCAATCGGCGCTGTCCGTCTCGGAGATCGTTAAGGCAAGCTCCGGAGTACAATATTGCACATCTTCAAACCTCGGAGCTAATAAAGCGTCCAGGATGTGACACATCGCGTGACGTGAGGAGGAAAATTAAAAGCGGTTAGACACCGTGTTCTATTACGTCCGATCTTAATGTGTCACTCTAAATGACAGTTTGTGTGAATGGACGGTAAAATTCCAGCATTAAACTTATTCACACGACAGCTTTGAACGCCAAAAATGTTTCGTTTGTCTCAATCTGGGGATTTGTCAGGGAAAAAGTATCTCTCCCGGGATGGATGTCCTTCATGTTAGCGTAACATTCATCTTTTGTGACGTACCCGCATCCTTCCTTTCTACTCTCTTACTCTGACAATGAGTACTTAAACGTGGTCTCTTCTTCTTGATTACTTCAGACTACGTTTCTCCGGTTGTCCGAGTCGTAGGTCATCTTTCATTTTGACATCTCAAGGTGTCAAGCTCTTGTATTTCTTCCCCTCATCGAAGCTGTTGTGTTTCAATTAGGCGCCAAGTATATTCATTCTTGTTATTCTTGCCTCACAACCCCCTTTTCACTGTCGCTTCTCTCCTTATCACCACTCCCTCGTCTCTCCATCACTTCCCCCTTCTGCCTTCCCCCTTCTCCCTGTTCATATATTTTATCTCCTTCGTCTGTATCCATTTCCTGTCGCCCCACAACGGATTTCCACCGCGACAGTGGAATAAGGATATATTCGTACAATGGCGTCTTATCCAAACGTCGTGTCGTATCGCTGCCTCCCCAGCTGCCCGTGAGCTCGCGTGGTGGACACCCCTGGCCCCGGCGTCGGGTGACGTCACGGCGGCGTGCGCCCATCGCGGACGCAGGCAATCGCGGGAGGGCCAACCCAGCCCGGCGCTCGCTGCGCGAATTGTGTAATTACGGGAGTCCGATTAGCGTTCGTCCCAGGCGCTGGCTTTGCGGCCCCCGATGCAGCAGGCGGCGCTCCGCGTAAGGCCCGTTCACGAGGCAAACATAAACATAAGCGTGGCGTTAATATAAATGTGAGGACCATGTCCACGCGCAGACTCATTCACAATGCGTTCGCGAAAGCGTAACACGTGAGACGTTAACTTACGACCTTGCAAGCTTCAATCTTCTGTGATGATGCTAAAGTAAGACATGAGAAATGACCCATCACAGAACGGTAACTCAAAATCGAGTAGCGAAATCGATACAAGAACTAACGCCATGTGGGCCATGGACGTAGTCGATACCTTGAAATCGATTCTCACATTCAACCAATAGTAAACTAGAATGTCTCACAGTCAATACGAACTCCTATTTTGCTTACGTTTATGTTAGACATTGTAAATACTTTAGTCAATCATTTATGTTAACGTTTACATCTATGCGTTGTGCTTATGTTTACGTTTACATTGTGAATGGGCCTTAAGGTCTCCTTCGCAATGCGAACTTAAACGTAAAACTCTCGTTGCTGCAAAACCTAGAAAAGAGTTATTACGCGAGAGCGTTCACAACGCCTTGACGTAACCGTAGTCGTAAATCCGTGAACCTAAAAGAGTTCACAAGTCTGGAGCGTCTACGTATATGTTTGTGTCACACTTTTACCGAAGACCAATCAGAGAGCAACATGAAGAAAAGCACAATAAAGCCCGCGAGAAGCAAATTAAAGGTCGAAACACCACACGCTTCACGCCCACATGTCTATCTCCATGGCTCCAAATCTACAAGTGGCTTTTAAAATATTCGCAACAGACTTGATTTAAAGCTTACTATTACAGCAATTAATACAACAATTACTCGCATAAACGAAAGATTTAAATCGATTCGTAAGTTGAAGAAAAAGCTAAAAACGAATCGATCAATACGCTGAATTCTGATTGGTTCCGGACAAACTTACGTTCCAGCTACAGTTTGTCATTTTGAATGCTTGTTTTTACGAGAAAAGGTTACTGCTAAGTTTACACCATTATTTTACCGTTAAGTTTGCATTGTGAATGAGGCCTAAGCGGGAAGGGATCAGTGACGTTGCGTGTAGGAGGACATGTAAAGTGTTGAAACGTTGAACATTTGAAGAGAAATTCTTCGGAACTCGAAAGGACGTATCTCGATCTGGATATTTCCAGGATTAATTTTCTATGAGGAAATTCTGCACGCGTATCTCAGCAGAAACCAATGTGAGGAATGTCACCAAAGTGAAGAAAACTTCGATTTTTCTTACTAATACTAATATAAACCAAATTTTAAAAAATCTCTACCTTATATTTTGCAAGATAAAATGACCTGTGCACTATACGTTGGCATTTAAAATCGGTTCGACCGCTGAAGTAGACATGTTTTTCTCGCCTGGAAGCATTTTCGCTGTGATTCCTCGTTTCCCTAGTGTGTTTTAAATGTAGGTGATTTGTATATTAGAACTATTAATAATACGTATTTTGAGCTATTAACATGGAAAATAGTTGTGATATTACGTTCTTAACTATTGGATAAGTTTTTGCGAATGGCGAGTCCTACAAATGCCTGCCTTGTTGATGATGATGATGATGATGATGATGCTATCCTCCCGTTAATTTTATAATACTTCGTCCCAGTTAGCTTTGTTGCGATACTAGATTCTAGGGTTGGTATCGAATAGTAATTGATACTACACAGCCTCTAATATTGATACAATTTACAGTATTTTAATTCGCAATAAGGAACATTCATAAAAATTTATTTCACATCATATTATTTCAATTGGTATGTAGTGAGCTTTTACTTATTTTGAAACTTGCAATTATATTTAACAAAGATGTGTGAAATTGGAATTTGAATTATAAGAGTTCCAATAAAATTCGTTCAAAATATTCTCCAAAGCACCTGATATTATGCAAATTTCGTACTGTACTTCGCCTTTTAAAATAAGTATCGGTACCAACCTAAACGTCTAAAATAGCTTCGTAGCGATATTTTGTTCCGCTGTTGGTACTGATAAGAAATCGCGTCGGATCTATCGCTCTCGAATCAAATATCGCAACTTCCCTGGCAACCGGTTTCCCGTTCGCGGTCGCGCTCTCATAACGAGATGGTTGTGACAGCTGCGCCTGAAACGCACAAATCCAGCACTCTTTCCGCCCGTAGTTGAATGCAGCAACACCGCCTATGCATAGGCAGTTCGTAGTAATAGCTAATTAACAAAAAACTCAAAAAACAAAAACAACAACAAAAACAACAGAAAACAAAAAAAAACAAGAAAAAACAAACAAACAACAGAAAACAAAAAAACAAGAAAAAACAAACAAACAACAAAAAAAAAGTTTACTTGCACTTTCCGCTTGTTCGTGGCGGAGTGCATACTCTTGCCAGCGGGTGAAGGGAACAGGCTGTTGCGGAAGGGAGGAGAGGGGGTGGGGAGGGAGGGGGAGCGATCAGAGAACAAGTGCAAGTGTGCGCGACGTGACGGAAGGGAGCGGTGGAGTGATCGGCCTTGAGGGCGGTATTAGAACGGATTGCGCGCCACCGCCATTGCCATTGCCGCCACAATTACTGCCTACTGCCGTCGCCGTTGCTGTTCTTTTTACTGTTTTTAATATATACATACTTTTATTTCTTGCCGAAATGATGCTGGCGAAATATATTTCGGTAAATGAGATTTACTCCTACCCTGACATTTAGTTCACCTTACAATTTAATTTATTCCAATTAATAAATTAATTTTATTTTGATGATAAAACATAATATAGTTTATCCCTATTATTTTTTTCTCTATTTTCATATCATATTAATATTGACTAAACAACTTGGCAATCGTATTGCGATCGTGATCGTAATCACAATCTCTAGCACGGAGAGACTGAGACTGGTAGGTCTATCAACGAAAATGTGAATATTTAATTTGGTGTGTATAGGGTTTCAACTTGTTCAAAAGCCGTACTTTTATGTAGTGCATTGCAATACGCCGTTGCTGTTGCCGGTACAGTCTTCATTACCATAACCATTGCCAGCAATGAGCTAGGTAGCACCTGCGGCGGGGCGGAGGCGGAGGCGGAGGCAGAGTCGGGCGTCCGTTGAAATAGTGGAGTCCCACAAGGAACGATTTTAAGACTGATGTATGTAGTGAATATTCAGTTCAAACGCTGCGTGTCTTGTGGTAATGGTGTGTGTGAGAAATACCTCGTTGAGAAAACGCGAGCTAGAGCATCTCGTACATTGCAAGAAATCATTGTTTTTTTATTCTTTAGTCTGCTACCTTTAATGATGAATCTAGAAATACTCAAAACTATTTGTTACGCGCCAAATCTGGCATTGCTTGGTTATTTATCACAAACGTGTATTAGATAGCTGATGTACATGACATTATCCGGGATTTGCGTAAAATACTTCACATGAATTAAGTGTACGTTTTAATAAAAACATAAAGCTTTCCCTGTGATGATTTCCTGTAAAGTATTTCTGATGGATTAAGATAGAAGTTGGCGATACTAAAGACGTTAGTAAAATACTCTAATTGATCATGCACGGCACGTTCTTTGTTTTGTGGCAATTACGTTGAGGCCTGCATGTCGAGGAAGGAACAAGGTAGCCACTCGCTGTTTGTTTTTCCAAGCGTCCAGCTGCCCACAAATGACGCTGTCTCCTTGACCTACCGCTCCGAAACAGAGAGAGCCCTGCTGTCGCAACGTGAGTCCACAGACGTTAATGACGTCAGCGTCATGTACGTGTTCGGATCAAAGTATAATTTCTGGTTACCTCGGAAGTCATATGTAAATGGTTTGGGGTCATATATTACTTGCCTAGGATGGAATAACCTTTGAACAAATTGAACTTTAATAATTGATATTGCTTTCAACGAGATAAAATTCTTTAATATCGTTGCAATGGACGAGGTCTTTCGTTGCATTTCCGGGGCATATGGAAGGCCAGTTGTAAATAGCCTCTGATTTCCTTTTTACTGATTCTGTACTTCTTAATTGCCAAGTGTTTGCTGTGCGATATGTGTTCAATAATCATGGTGTATATTGTTATTTCAAACTGTTTTCTCTGTGTTTGTACATTAATGATTGCAAATTGTATTGCGTAATATAATTAATTTATTAAACTTAATATTTCTCAATGTTAGAGGTTAATTATTTTTTCGCTTTGTTTCAGGTGAGTAATTTTCTTCCAAGGCCATTTTCCGGTCACATGAGTAAACATCCGTTGGTGAGTCAAAGCAAGCTGCACTAGTAATATACACATTTTTTGCGTAATGTATACTTTTTATTGAATATGCATTTAAAAAATCAAAAACAGATTTTCACATCTTGGGAAGGAAATAGGGATCTTTAATCTACATTCGACGACATTGCACAATAGAACATCGCCTATGGCTTAGCGTACGCGTGTATTGCGTTAATGATCTATTAGACATGCGAGGTGATTCAACGTAAATGAATTTTCTACCAAGAAAATGCATCAGTTTGTATTGAAAGCACTGTTGAATTAATTTTCTACATTGTTGAAGAAAGGCTCAAGAAAAAGGTGCAGAGCGTTCAATTACGAGCGAAATTCATTTTGGCTGTTACGTCGCAAGGAGCGAGTAATACACTTGGTCGCCTTTTTGTGGAAACGTCCGGTTCCGCAGCAATTCATTCCAGCGGTCACGGTTGGATGCGCGCGTTCTGAAGGGGGACAGCTCCCGCCACCTCCCCGCCACGCCCACCAGCTGCGGGCCGGGATATGCGGCCAGTGCAACCGGTACGAGCAGCCGCCCCGCTCTCCGCCCCGCCCCGCTCTCCTCCCCGCCCCACTCTCCTCCCCGCCCCGCATTCCTCCCCGCCCCACTCTCCTCCCCGCCCCGCTCTCCTCCCCACCCCTCCCTTCTCTCCGCCCCGCTCTTCTCCCCGCCCAGCGCTCCTCCCCGCCCCGCCCTCCTGCCCACCCCGCTCCCCTTCCTGCAACTCGCTTTCCACCATGCTTTATACCCCGTTTCATCCCGCCCCGCTCCGCACCCTCACATTACCACACCTTAGATCCCCACCCCGCTTTCCGGTCCGCTCCAGTCAGTTCATCCCCACCCAGTCCCGCCCCACCCCTCCGCGCCTCGCTCTCCGTCCCGGCAAGACCTGCTTCCCGCTTTGTCTCATTCCGGCTGGCACTCCGCACCCCGCACCCGCTCTCCCCGCCTCGCTCCCCACTCGGCCCTGATCTCTATCCCAGTCTTCATCTCCACCCAGTTGTGCTCCCTGCCTCACTGTCCTCGCCGTTCCGCGAGTCTCCCGATTCGCGGCGCCCCCCTCTCCTAGCACCCGTCCCACCGCACCTCACTGTCCACGCCATTCTGGGACTCTAACTACTCGCGGCGCCCCCCCCCCTACCTCCTTGCACCCCACCGCTTCGCAATTGAACACAGACTGCTCCCAACCGCCAGCTAGCGGACGCAATCAGCGCGCACATCCGCTGACAGGTGCAGGCGCAGTGCGCACCCTCTCGTTGCGCTGACGAGGCTCCTCGCTGACGTCCGACCCCCACCCCGCGCCTTCCTCCGTCTCAGTGGTCGTGAATAGGCGAGTGCTTATTAGAAGTAGCACGGTCGTAGTCATTTATTTCAGACATGAAAATCTTCGGTAACATGCGTTATGGTCATATTCACTGCTGTACATTGATACGTTAGTTACATTTCAATGTTATTTAAAATTGTTAAATACAATGCACTGTTATTTCATCTTCTTCTTCTTCTTCTTCTTCTTCTTCTTATTATTATTATTATTATTATTATTATTATTATTATTATTATTATTATTATTATTATTAAACTGAAATCTTACGCACTTCTATCAGCAGAATCACAATTAACTGAAAAAATCAAAACACTTTCAGCTCGGTATGAATATTGAGGCTCTGAAGCTCAGTCCAATTAAGAAATGTTGTCTCAACAAAATAGTTGTTCCGGAAACTCCCGTTCCTTCACGAGTGCTCGAGTTCTGAGCTGGAGTCTGTAGTTTTCCGCTGTTTAATCGAAGTAAGATGATATCATATAATGTTAACTGTTTGAATAATTTGAAAGAGAAATTTTTCAATCGTTAAGATAAATTTACGTGAACTTTGTAAGTTTTTTACCCTATGAATATAGCTTGTTATTATTTTCTCTAATAATAATAATAATAATGATAATAATAATAATGATAATAATAATAATGATAATAATAATAATAATGATAATAATAATAATAATAATATTTTTTTGTTTGATTTTGCGGATGGCGTCTTTCAACTCAGAAAGGTCATTGACCCTTTCTTACTCGTATTCAACATCCATTTCGTGTCCTCGCTCGTCAAAGAACGAACTCTCGAACCCCTTCTTTCTCTGCGGCAGTGTCTACCCTTCCGTCCTCGTTTTTCTATTCATCACCGTCAACTAGCAAAACAGACGGTGGGCGCTGGTGGAGTTGTCATAGGCCTCTCTGCCGCGACACCTGTCGCGTCCCGATGTCGCCGTTCCCGCTTCGCCTCCGCCTCCGAACAAAAAACCTTGCAGCGTTTCCGCCGATCACTTCCGCCGTAACGAGCGTCTTCCCTCCCTGTGACGCTGCTCTCGACGGGTTTTGCCCCTCTCGCGATTGCACCGACAGTCGGAATGAGAAGCTGTCGTTGACGTGAAGTTCATTTGATGTTACTTTTCTCAACCAAGTTGTAGCAGGTTCTTGTAATTAATTGTATCCCTTATTAGTACCAGTACCGCTTGCGATGAGCCCAACAGCAACATTTTACACTTAGAATTGCTTGTGATTGGAAGGTAGCTGGATTGATCCCGGCAAAGTGCCAAAATGTATTTTTTTTTTGCGTCTGCCGGAATTGGATTCGTTGGCAGATTTCTCTGGTCAGTGGTTCCTACGATATCTTCCAAATGGATGCCGGTGTAGTTCCCTTTCCAACGAGTGACGAAACGTGTGTGATTCTTCCTTTCCTACTTCATGATGTTTCCCATCTCTACCACCCAGCGGCTGGCAGATTACCTGCTCTCGTATGGTCAGCCCTATTGATTCAGAAAATATCCCACAATTGTCGTGTATGTGCAAAGAAGTGACAAGCTATGAACCCCACCGAGGCACGAAATAAAATATATTAGTATTAATTCTCGTTGAGTTGCCATACCCCTTATATTAATGTACGGTGAAAATATAAATAACAAACAGGAATTCGTTTTCGATTAAGGTTAAGATAACGATTACAATCGGACGCGACTAAGTTTCGTACTATTACTAAGTAAATGACATCGCACTTTTTTCTATTGAATTGATTCCGTTCATGTTTGATTGTATTAAATAATACTTTGATATCCACTTTACTTATCTAATACTTATTAAGGAAATTTCACTCTTCAGTACACAATGCTTTAAGTGTTAATAATTCACACATCATTTGACTCTCTCCTTGGACTGCTGAAGATTCGTAAGCAAAACATATTCTATTCATGTGCACGTTGAAAGACGTTGAAGCTTAATGGAGTTTCCCACACGAACCGCCCCTCGACAGCGCTGCCCCCCCCCCCTCGCCCACACCCGCCCTTTCGCGCAGTACCGCACCGGAAGTGAGGGGGCGGCGGCGGTCTATTTTAGCCAGCCCCCGCCTCTCGCCGCGGGCCGTCGACCGACAGACAGGCAGACAGGCCGATCTGCTACCGCAACTACCTTCGTCCCTACACTTCCTGACAGTTCGGATAACATTACCCTGATCCTTGATATTCTAGTACTATTTTTACTTATATGATTGTTATTACTATAATAATAATAATAATAATAATAATAATAATAATAATAATGTATGTAATTATGGTGATTAACCTTTACGACAGTTTCACTTGACGATACAAAGTTGTTACGCCTTGCATTATGAATAATGTGATAAGATGATAATGAGAGGTGAAGGGACAAACAAATACCTCTCGAACCTGCAGCCTCGTCGATGCAGACAACAGCTACCGCAGCCGTCTGCGCCGCGGGTCTGGCGTATTTATTATTATTATTATTATTATTATTATTATTATTATTATTATTATTATTATTATTGTTGTTGTTGTTGTTGTTATTGCTGTTGTTGTTATTGTTATTATTATTATTACCTAAATTCACGACTGACGTTGGAAGGGTCTGTTGATTATAAAATTCTACTCCATGTTGCAACCAGCTTGGCAGGCAACATATCCAGAGGCTGTGTGGGAACCTCAGCAATAATCCGCGCATAATGAGGACTGGTCCCAATGACACAAGGTCTTGCGATTCCCATTCTTTTGAGTGACCTGTGTCAGTTCAGCATTGTTCTCCGCATATTTCGGATATCACCCACCGCTACTGAAACGGGCCTTACCTTCATTGAAGTCCTGCCAAGAAACGAAGCAGGTCATTGGATTGAGTGTGTCTCCGTGACAGTAAACACTTCCGTGTCTCAAAACTTACCATTTTTATTCGACGCGGTGGAAGGATGTGTTTTGTGTAAAAGTTATCGTTGTGCACAGTCTTGTCATCAGAATCTACCCCCAGTGCGAACTCGTTTTTGCAAATCTTGTCCCACTCTGTTCTTGCTCATACTCTAGTTGATATTCGTGTGAACTCTTGTAGAACCGATAAGTAATAAATTACTATCAGTGAGCTATTGTATTATAGATCTTTTAAAGCGTGTCTTGATTATATCAGGGAGAGAGCCAATGATATCCCCTGGAGAAAGTTTATCCTTCACATAATATTATACATCGTGAAAAACCTGTTTCTCGAGACATGCCTATTGCACTGCACTCTACGATTATATCGTATTCCCATGGATAATAATAATCTACAATCACCAGAACAAAAGCTTCCCTGAACGACGCGGAAAACACCATTACTTATCGCTACTTCAGTAACTGTTTTGATATTTTTCTCCAGTCTTTCACGTCTTGTAACTACCCAGACCGCTGTGATATAACATTCCTAGCTCTTCCGTTCTTTAGAAAAGAAAAGGGAAAAAAATGAACTTAGCATGAACTCCTCATCCTCCCCTCCCCTCTCCCTACCGGCAGCGTGTGTCCGTGACTGCACGCCAGGAGCACGCGTGCGCGTGCAGAACGTGCTCGCACGTATACGCGCGTGCGCGACCGGCCACTCTCCCTTGTTTGCGTTTTCTGGCGGCGGCGGCGGCGACGACGGCGGCTGCGGTGGTGCTCCCCCATTCACAGAAAGACGTGCGCGTGTGTGCGTGCGTGCGAGGGGAACGCCCGCGTGGCGGCGGCAGCGGCGGCGGTGGTGGTGGAGGCGGCGGCGGCGGCGGCGACGGCGGTGGCGGCGCGGATTCGGCCGCGTCATCCCCGAAACCCGCTTCGTTGTGGTCCGCGGCGTTAACGCCGCCCTGCTCCCGGCCCTGTTTGTCTCGCGCCATCTGCCGCGCCCTCCTATTGTCTGCCCGTACGTCTAGTCCTGCGGTGAGGGATGACAACAATATATGTGTTTTCGAAATACCGGCTTTTTTCCTTTAGGTGCGCTTTGGTGTGTTGGTATCGAAAATTACTTAATTGCTTGCTATAGAATTCCTGCATTTTGTATTTAGGTCAATTTCATCATGAAATGTATTATGTATTGTATACGAATGCAGGCATGTATGTGCGTTTGCATCTGCGTATGTATGTGTGCATATAAGCATACATGTAAAGTCAGTGTAAATTGTGGCGAGGTAAATTATGAGAAGGATTTGTTAAATGAAATGACATTCGTATTAAAGAGGCTTGCTGAGAAATAAAACTTGGGTAATAAAAGAAATGCAACTTCAGTTTCTTCAAATGAAATTTCTGTTCACTTTTCGGTAACTTGTCAGTTCCTTGTAACTTATTACTTGCATATTTAAATAATGTGGTTTTGAATTTTAATGTTGACAAGAATTTATATGCGATTGAAATACTCCATTCCTAGGTATAAGCATATGTTATGGAATGGAAATTTGAGACTCACGCCAGTGCTGGAAATTGGTAATTAATTGGAGCTTAATTTTGCTCTCCCGTTTGCCCCGTTTAGTGGGATGAGCGATGAAAACAAACCCTGGAACGTTACTGAAAAGGAAGCTTAGCACCCAGTTAATACTGGCTCGACGAAAATCGAAACCGAAAAGCTTTCCTTTAAAATTATATTTCATAGCGTTGATAATGACAGGCTTTATAGTCAAGGATACATAAAATGATAGTTACGAGATCTCTTCCGTGGCTTCGTAGACAATTTTCGTTCTGTCGTGATCAGTTATTTTTTTAGCCTTGAGGGCCATGAATGTACTCACTGTGGGATTAGTGGAAGAAAAAGTCAATGACTAAACTGGCCTATGACTCATGTTTTAATGGTATTAACTTGCAGATGATTCGTTTCGTTGAAATGTTGAAGATAAAGAGAAGTTATTCTGTGGTGGTAGTAACTTCAGAGAAAACCTGTGCCTAAGGGATGTAGATGGATGTAATATTAAATTGACTTGTAAGTTCGTTACTTAATAATATTTTATGTCGTGTTAAGGTTCATCTGTGACTACAGTGAACAACATTCTTTGAAGAAATGCTGTAATGGCAAAGTTTATTTAGAAAGATAAAACGTATATGTAGAATTATGTCTTGTAAAATAGTATAAAACAGTTCTGGGTATATTTTATACATTAACACAAAAACAGTGTCTCCCATTTTTCGGATTTGTATTAATATAAAATATTGTGAGGGAATTCACTTAAATCAGGTTCAATTAAGCACTATTTTGAAGCATATTTCTAAAAATATAGTAATAAATATATTTTAAAGTTATGTACTCAGAACGATGTTCACTAGATAACCTCCTACCTTCTGTACCTATCTGTGCAAGCTTTTTTTTTATTATTTATGTATTTATTTTGAAACCTTTGCCGTGGAAAGTAGTGAACGGCTTTACCGACCTGTTTATTGAGGTTCAACCCAATCTGTTTGAAGATTGACCCTTTCCCGGCGAGGACCATCAGGCTCGATTTTGTTTGCGCACCAGAGTCGAAAGCGGAATATTCGTTTACCGGGCCAGCTGCACGGGCTGTTGCGCACCGCGTGCCGAATTGATGCTGGGAGCGACCCGTTTGAGATGCGCGCGATTGGGTGCTCGCGCGGGGGCGGGGCGCAATGATTCGGGCGCTTGGCGTCGCCATCGCCGCCGAGCAGCCATCTGCTGTTTAATTTTCTGCTCCGCTGACCCACTCCCCGGCGGGCGCCAAGCCGCGCTGCCCGTGTGGGGTTGTATAGTACTCGTAAGCTCTGTGAGGCTCAGCTGTCGAGGCGCCGCCCTGGCCGAGCCATTAGGAGCCCGCGCGCCCTCCGCTCGCCGCCACTGCCACACGCCACGCGCCACCCCATGCTCAATTGCCGGGCGGGTTCAAGCCCCTATTTATATCTCCTCTCTCCTTTCTTTTATTTATTTATTTTCCCTCGTGTTCTTCTCCTCCTCCTTCTTTGTTTGACTCCTCCTCCTCCTCCTTCTTTGTTTCACTCCTTCTCCTTCTCATTTGTTGTACTCCTTTGTTTGTCCTCTCTTCTCTTCCTCCTCATTTGTTCTCCTCCTCATCCTCCTTGGTTCTTATCGTATTTTTGTACTTCTCTTCCTGTTTTGGTCTTTATCTCCTCCTTTTTGTACTCTTCGTTATTTTTGTTCTCCTCCCTAGTTTTTTTCCCCCTCAAGTAAAAACCTCATTGCACTATATCTATTGCGATTTTTCGTTTCGCCTTCTTCGGATGATTAGTCAAATAAAATACTCTTGAATATAATGTGTTTATTACCTTTCTGTTCAATTATGTGGGTGTTTTTTTCGATGTTCTGTTAACACAGTCCTCCTGATATCAGAAATCCCTGAACTGCTGCAAGTTCCGACCTTTGTTAATGTTGCATCGCTTTGCGAAACTAATGAAAATCTATGCTTGGTGATTACGTGTATAGGAATATACGCGGAAACTAATAAGTTTCAGTTCATCGATGATCGTGTTATCTCGATTGTTATCGCATGGTGACTCTCCCCTGCTGTTGCGTGAGTTGCGTCAGGATCACGTCACGTCTCACTAGCGATATATTGAAATGAAGAAAAAACACAATACAATTGTTTCCCTCAATTAACACTCAATATTAATTGCAGGCTGACCAGAACAACGGGCTACCTCACATGTACATAGTTCTGAGATAGTGGAGTTTTTACCAGAACTTTCTTAAAATAACTCAGTATATTTGTAAACTTTTAAACGCAGTTCAGTTGCAATAAGTCCACACTGGGTTTAAATATCATATTACGCAAAAAGAATAATATCTGAAGTTTTATGTAATGCTGAACTGAACTGAATTTTATTCCGAAGAATTGTTGAATTGGTTTATTTACTCATCTTAAAGTCTGTTTGTGCTACTTTTAATTTGATTAGCACCGTGGGTAAATGTAATCGATTGTAGTGAATTTCACTTCAAGGAACACGGACCTACGTGACAGCTTCGTTGATGTGAGAGTAACAACTAATCATGAATGGTAATAGATTATCGACAAGGGTTCTGCGATCATTTCTAAAATACAATGAAGGAATTACACTCACCACACGTGCACGATTTCCGTAGGGTATGCGCTGGACTCTGCTTTGGATTTCCTTTTTTCGTTCCACCCGGACGGTCGTGCTGTGAGTCGGCGTTTGGTCGCGATTCGGTACATAGACGACGCGACGCAAATATTGGTTTAGCGTTGGGTGTGCAGTATTGAATGTCAGGAGAGTGATGGTTCTCGGGGAGGAGTTCGAGGCTTTTTATTTTATACTCCGTCAGCGGAACTGTGTGTGGAGCCAGAATTCGGTGAATGGTATTTGAAATGCCGTTCTGGCAGATGTTCGGTTTGGCCAGAGGGTAACGAACCATTGGGCGTGCACTATTCTCGATCCCTAATGTGCGCCTGTGTAAACAATTTCCATTCACAATTTGTTTCAACATTGGGTTCTATATGTGGTGTATTGCGTAATATTGGGCTCCGTAGCTAAGTTCTACTTCATAAAATTTTATAGATGTTTTTGTAATCTCCGTGGTGGACTTTCATATTAACAAAATGAACGGCCACAAGGGATACGTTTTTGGGAAGCGTTTCGGTTTGGGCGTTTTCGAAATAACGTATCGCGATATGGCGAAATTGTGTCGGACGTTTGCTTACAATTGTGAAATCCGTAACAAAGGGTAACATTGCAGACATTTTATTGTTAGGGTCTGCGTATTCTTTTCACGTGTCGACACAGAGCAGTTTTCAAAATTAATAATCCCATAAATTAAGTAAACCTCTGAATACTTTGCTAAATCGAAGGCGCCATCCTCCTCTTACGAAATGTCCAGTACAGGACTACCCATAAACATTCAAAGCAGCAGAGTCGTGGGAAATGCTCGTATGAGCACTGCCGGAGGCTGCATCAGCGTTCAAAAGACTCATCCACGCGAGAGCAACGCGCTGTAATGGGCTGAGGGGCTTACGAAAGACCGTTCAAGGTCCTCCGCTGCTGAGGACGGCGAAGTGAGGAGGGCGCGAGCGCGTCACGAGAGCTTTAGAATCTGCAAATCGAACCGGAACTAATGTATTGGTCTCTGCCACTTGCAGTTGAAAAGTGCATGATCGGTCGCGGTCTTTCCGAGCAACTGACAACCTAGAAATCAACTTCCTGACTCGCGCTTGGTTTTATTTTCAAATGCCTTTTGTCATTTTAGGTCGTGAATTCCACGAGTATTGAAATAAGGTACGTGAACTACTACCTTATTATTTCACGCGCAGGAGACATTTGAGTGGAGTAGGGGTAAAGGAACTATTTTCATTGGTTAGAAGTGAAAAAAATATCGTGGGAGATAAAAAAAGTCGTAGGGAAATAAAAAAAAGTAGGGTGTACAATTTTAATGAAATAAACTAGTACTCAGAAAAGATATACATACTTTCGTGTGAAAAATACGTGATTTCTATGGCTAAATTAATATGGATTGGAATATATCTAAGATTCCTTCGTATTTAATCCACGTTATATGTCAAGGTGTAAAATCATATCAAGTGTGTAATATGTAATAAAAAAATGTAACACATGAACATTATTTTTAGCTCTTACAAAATCGAAGGATGCTTTAAATGAGTAAAACATAAATAAACATTTAAATCGATAAACATTAAATTTAAAACCCAAAATTGTGGGTTATGGAACTACACATTGAATTCAAAATTTCTACTTTGGGATGCTTCATACGCAATTCCCCGATTTCCTCACATCACCCCTTCCGTCAGCCCTCTTATGTCAGGTGTGTTACTCCATACTCTAAGGAATTCCAAGTATCTCCATCTGCCTCCTTCCGCCGGCCCGGGTGTGGTGGTGCGTGGTAGGGCTGTGGGCTGGGAAGGGCCGAGTGTAACGCGGGCGGGGCGGGCGGGGCGCAGGGCCGCTCCAGGTGCGGGCCCGCAGGTAGGTGGACCGTTAGGCGCGGACGCGGGCCGAACGCCCTGCTTCGAGGCTAGGGCGGACAAAGAGAGGCTGGAGCCGCGGCCGGTCGCGAGCTGACTGACTCCCGCCGCGGCCCGTGTGCCACTTCCTGCGGCGCGGGAGCGCGGGCGGGGGCGGGAGCGGGGGCGCGGGCGGGGGCGGGGGCGCGAGCGCGGGCGGGGGCGCGGGCGGGGCGCGGGCGGGAGCGGGGGCGCGGGCGGGGGCCGGGGGCCGTGGCGCGGGCGGGTGCAAGGGCGGGGACGGAGACGGGGTCGCGGGCGGGAGCGGGGGCGCGGGCGGGGCGCGGGCAGGGGCCAGGGGCCGTGGCGCGGGCGGGTGCAAGGGCGGGGACGGAGACGGGGTCGCGGGCGGGGGCGCGGGCGGGGCGCGGGCAGGGGCCGGGGGCGTGGCGCGGGCGGGGGTGAGGGTGAGGGCGAGGGCGGGGGCGCGGGCGGGGCAGGTCGCGGGCGCGGGCGGGGCACGGGCGGGAGCGGGGGCGCGGGCGGGGCGCGGGCGGGGCGCGGGCGGGAGCGGGGGCGCGGGCGCGGGCGGGGGCGCGGGCGGGGCGCGGGCGGGGCGCGGGCAGGGGCCGAGGGCCGTGGCGCGGGCGGGGGTTAGGGCGGGGGCGCGGGCGCGGGCGGTGGCGCGGGCGGGGCGCGAGCGCGGGCGGGGGCGCGGGCGGGGGCGCGGGCGGGGGCGCGGGCGGGGTCCGTGGCGCGGGCAAGGGCGAGGGGGCGGGCGGGGGCGCGGGCGGGGGCGTAGGCGAGGGGCGTAGGCGAGGGCGCGGGCTGGGGCGAGGGTGCACTAAGTGGCGCGGGAGCCCGCCCTCGCACGCGCCTACACGAGCGAGCTATGAGGGGGAAGCGAGGGGAGGACGTGCGATACTTTGGGTACTTGAACTATCGGTGCTGTAATTTTCCATGTCGATAGTACCTGTAAAGCGATAATAGGGAGTTTGTGCCAACTCGAACTTTAAAACACTATCGAACGTTAAAGCACCATCTTCTGCGCATGCGCAGATACACTAAAACGGTGCGAAACTGGAACTGCGCCTGAGAAGACCGATAGTGCTTAAACGCTCGAGGAGGCACGAACTCCTAATGAAGAGGCGGATGCGAGTGCAATCCACGTGGGCTGCTGGAGTTGGGAGCGGGTGGGCAGTGCCCTATAACTTTCATATAACGTGGTGGGGACCATTACAGTGACGCGCTCTAGAGCAGCACCTTCTTACACGAACTAAAGCACGAACTGCTATCAACGTTATTTAAAACGTGCGTGGGTTCTCGGGACGCAAACACACGCGCTTGATACAAAAGATCGCTCCGCTCTTCGCGCTACCTTTTCTTTCAAGCGTGTTTTATTATGAATAAACGAATTTTAGAAGATAAACACATAGTATTTAATATCTTTTGTAATTTATCTCAGAAATCGCTCATAACCCAAGTGTATTCGTATTTCTTGACCAATTTTTATGTGCGAAAGTTAGCGGGCTTTACCAGCAGCTGTATACGGCGACACTAGCGCATCCTATAGTAGCAACCTCTAGCTTTGTCGCCAATTTTGACGGAGAGTTGCCGGGCCCTGCGGGTGGGCTGCCGCGGCGTGCAAGTGGAGGTGGAGGTGGAGTCGGCGGCCGTTGGCGCGCAAAGCGTCCGGAACAAAGTGGCCTTTACTTTGTCCCCTCCACAGTAACCCTGTGAAGAAGGGGAATTTATTATCTATAAATGTTTATACATTTTGCTGCTGCCTTGCGGCTTAAGCAGCTAGAGGCGGGGCTTTTTCTTACAACTAATTTACAATATAGACCTAAAGTTAACTTATTTGCACTTTGGCATTACTAACTTACACTAAAATCAGATTTGTAACACTATGTTATATATTCTACGTAAATTGTTGTTATAAAGGTTGGTAAAATATTTTTTTCTACATTCACACATCGTTCATACTAGTTTCATTATATACATAACCATTAATTCTTCCCATTCATTCGCACTTCACTTCACTGCACTGTTCGCCACGGCACTGACTTGGCTCAAAGTGTCCGTGGCGCTCGGGCCCATTGGGAGGCGTGGCAGGTGGGGCGCGGCGTCGCGTTCCCCGCGCGTCCCTCGGCCGATGGCGAGCCTTCCCCCTGGCGCTCGAACGAAGTGGCCAAGCGCCGCTGCGCGCTGAGCGTCTGAAATTGTGACGCGGCTCGCCGGCGCTCTCACGTCCCGCGGTTCACCAGGTCGCAGCCGCAGCCAGGGAGGGTGACTCACGAAGCCGGAAGGCGGGTCGTGTTCGACTTCTTAGACTTCTCGAGGCACGTTCGCCCCGTAAAATGAAGGCGATTATTTCTTTTGCGAATGTATGGTAATGGGAGTAGTTTCTCATGAAAGAAATTGAATGTCTTGTTTAGGATCATGAAAAAATGCCTTCCATCGTTTGGAGGAAGCTGCCGTTGCCTGTGCAAATGATGAATTGGACGAATAAATATTCATCTCCTCAAACCTTGGAAAAAATTTTCGATTATTTTGCTTAGACATTATCGATTCTAGTTTTGAAGAAACCACTCATATTTGCATTATGTATTGATGTCTCGAGAATAATTCATGCTTACTTCCACTCAGCTTTTTTTTCTAAATTTTGTTTCGTATTTGTTTTTTCGTTATTCCTCACAACGAAAATGTTTTCCAGTGTATGGAATAGAGAACATGGATTACTTGATTTAGAATTTGGTATTGATAACTGTATTACCAATGTGGTTTTGAGGCTTTGAATTATAGGGGAAACTCTCATGTTAACCATAGTATCCAATACACTATTGTTTTGGAACTTTCTTGAAATTCTTTGAACGGATGTTGTAAGTAAAATAGCGTGGAAAAACTTTTCCAGATTCTTCACCGATATGTTATGCCCAGAGATAAACAATTATATGACCGGATTTTTGCAACAAAATGTATTTTTACGTTCATATTATTGTTTTTGGTGAGACGCAGGACCCTTAGAGGAAGTAACGCCTTATTTCACAAGGGTAAGACCGGGCTTCCTGAATCAGGTTTATTGCTCGCTGGAGTGCAACGTTTCGTGACCACATCTGTCGGTGAACTGAACCGAAAATGTGGAGAGTGGCCATTCCAGGAAGGAGCACGTGCACCTCGTTAATTGACTCTGCGATCAAAACGAGATTACGTCAGAAGGGGAAAGCTCTTTGTGCACGTTGTCTTCATCTCGTCACCCGTCAGATCAGATGCCCTTCGAACGGAGAAAATACTGTATGAGAGGGAGACACACAGATGAAAAGAAAAGGGTTACGCAGGGACGCATTTCATTCATCCATTCTATCGACATAACTCGTGAACTCCTTCGATCTTAACTGAACCTTCTTAGAACGAAAATTTCTGACAATGCTGTGGGGAGAATCATATGCTAAGAAATTATTATGAATTGTTGGATTTAGATGTTAAATTTATACACTCGTGTATTGGGACATACGTAAATATTGAAAATTTTTTTCTTCTGAAGTTGGGTGAAGGTTTTTCTGCACTATAAAGGTTTTCACTTGCTTCAACCACAGCATTTGGCTCTGCACATCCCATTAGTGCGAGTTGTTGAATTCATTTTGAGTTTGAAGTGGATCTTCAGAAACGCAAAGGCGGAACCGCCAAGGTTCAACCAGATATACGGATTGGATCACAGGACCTACAAGCCAATTTTTCGCTCTCTTAGGCAGCACTATGACACGTTTTGCGACAACTATCTATTTTTGAAAATATTTTTGGGGACGTAAATCAATCATCTCCAAATATATTAGGAGACGATTGTTAGTAGTAGTTCAACAGCCAGTGCGCATATGACCTCCATTCATGGTGTAACGTCCCAATCGACATTGACACATGTTCATCGACTTCCTGTCAACCACTTATGAGAAATAATAGTATTTTTCAGTAATAAAAAAAATTACAATTTAATTAAAGTCCCCTTTCTTACGGTTTCACAACCTACTTCAATGTTTTTAAACACTCAGATATTACCACTACTAATGTCTTTACCAAATAATGTATACAACTGCATAAAACCCACAATTCGTGGAATTGCGAACCTCTCGATTTGTTTGCACATCATGAAGCTTTCTGCTTGTTTAGCAGGCCCTTCCAACGTTATAACCCATGCCTAGGTAGGACAAATGACACGTATGACAACGATAACCCGTAACGATACAGTGTGTACAGCCGCGACCTCCCTTTCCTTTGGACGAACTTTTCCCACGTGTGGCGACGCAGGTGCGCCTGCACGAAAGGAGGCCTCCGCCCCTTCCACCTGCGCCCAGCTCGGGCGTTCGCGCGCGCGGGCCGGTGGATGCTGCTGGAACCTGCCCGCGCATCGCACCTGCCCGGGAGGAAGGGTCGTGCCTTTCGTGGAGCAGGAAGAGGCGACCCTAGACGCCGAGAAGAGCGCGATCTCAAAGGCCGCCGCCATTTAATTTCCCCTTACCTGATAGACCCGCCAGGCAGCGTACAGGTGTTAGGTGGAGAAGTTATAGAAATTGAAGGCATGATAGACATTATTGTTTCTATTAATATTGGTTTCCAACGCGCACAATAGCGTATATCTCGAACTCCTTCGAAGACTGGAAAGAAACACAGGTTTGGCGCATAGGATTACGCCACTCTTCTTCATATCTCCGGGTTCTTGCTGTTCCCAGCGATTCTAAATACTCAGGAGAGCACCCAACGGGGAGATAGTAATTGGGACGTCATTCCCCCTCCCCACAGAAACAAGACTCGTACGTATTAAAAAAATGTAGCTTCTACTAATTTTTTATTCGTACAAAAGTTATTCAGCATATCAATGTTATACATATAAACTTTAAGTCAATAATACGTTTCATATCGAGCATCAATGAAAACGTATTTATTAGAAAACAATTCAGCTGGTCACTGTACCTTTGCCCCCACCCTTCCCCCTAGAGAAAATCCTGTATGCGTGCCTTTGCAGATACCATCATTCTACATAATTCTACTCAACGTAATATATCAGGAACTCTCTGTCATGCCGTGCTGTGTCACACTCTCTCTTCAACTCGTGAACGCTGCCTGGCGTGGCGACTGGACGAGAGGTTATTAAATGGCTGCAGCGGTGCAGGATGCGCTGCTCCCTACGTCTAGGGCCCCTTAGCTCCGTGCGCGCGCGGGGTGGTGGATGCTGGAACCTGTCCGCGCCGCGCACCTGCTCGGGCCACGGGAAGAGGCGGCTGGCGCCCGCCTCCGGGAAGTCGTTGGAGCTGGGAAGAGGAAGGAGCGAAGCACTTCGCGCTGGGCATTGCAGCCGTACGGAAAGCAGGACCATTGCATTGCCAGCTGTCATTTCCATCTCTTGTATTTCTGGGAGGGGAGGGTGGAGCAATTAAAGGAAGAACCTGGCCTATTGCCCACGCCGCGGCAGAAGCGCGCGAACGTCAATCATCAGGGCTCTTCGCCGACGACGGACAAAGGGACCGAAGCAGGTACCTGCTGCGGACCCTTTGTCCGTCGTCGCCGGAGGGTCGGCGAAGAGCCCTGATGATTGACGTTCGCGCGCTTCTGCCGCGGCGTGGGCAATAGGCCTAAGGCCTATTGGCCTAAGGCCTATTGGCCTAAGGCCTATTGGCCTAAGGCCTATTGGCCTAAGGCCTATTGGCCTAAGGCCTATTGGCCTAAGGCCTATTGGCCTAAGGCCTATTGGCCTAAGGCCTATTGGCCTATTGGCCTATTGGCCTATTGGCCTAAGGCCTATTGGCCTAAGGCCTATTGGCCTAAGGCCTATTGGCCTAAGGCCTATTGGCCTATAGGCCTATTGGCCTATTGGCCTATTGGCCTATTGGCCTATTGGCCTATTGGCCTATTGGCCTATTGGCCTATTGGCCTATTGGCCTATTGGCCTATTGGCCTATTGGCCTAAGGCCTATTGGCCTATTGGCCTAAGGCCTATTGGCCTAGGGAAGAATAGTCTGCCAAATAAATCTCCGGGAGATTTAGTATTCGTAAAGTCGACTTCCTCTTCTTCAGTATCTGTTATGTATAACGGAAATTCCGACTTATCAAATATGGGAGAACAGAGCTAAATTAATTTCTGACAAAAAAACATCGCAATAGGTGGGGTTGATACTATATTCGTGCTAGAATTGAAGCGTTTAGTTTCAAAAGAGTATAAGTGGCAGATATTAGATTGGTGGGAAATAACCAGAAGACAATGGATGCGTTGCTGGAGGTCGACCTGAGGCTATCTCGTGACATTTTTATAGGTACTATAATATGACGTTCATTGTCCCACAGAATTCTCTATGGGTACCTCTTACTCCCTTGGAGCCACAATAATTCGTATTCCCCGCTTAAAAACAAATGCATAAAGATTACATAATTAAAAAATTCATTATTTAAAATATGTATTTTACAGGTAATAATTTACAATTAAAACAAATGTACCTTTTTCATAAATAAATAATTGAATCCCATTGTGCAACCGCCTTAATATACAGCCATTAATGATCTAAAAGGTGTGAGGCGTGTTACCATTGTTGCAGCAGCGACGGTGACTGCATTGCTTTATGCGGCGGTTGCGGTCTGCCTGCGCACCTGCACTAAGGTTGAGGTGGGGGTGGGGGCGGGGCCGGAGGGGGGAGTGACGAAGGGGCTTCCGTCCCCCAGGGTGTGGGCGTCGTCGGTTGACCTCGACCGCCGCCGAAGCCCCAGCAATTGTTGCGGCCGCCCTGGGCTTCGGAATGCGCAGATCGACAGTGTTCGTTTGCTTGCTGGGGGTCTCCCCGAAGAGGGCGGAGTTCTCCGGGGTGCAGGTGGCGTTTCTTCGGTTCTTTGAACGCGGCGGTTTGGCCTAGGAGAACTGAGCATTCAGGTTTCAGGGGTTGCAGGTGTAGGAATGTTACATTGGCCTGTTGTTAGTAGCGTGTTTCCTGTGTTTTCAAATTGGATGACAGTAAAAAACACCTCAAAATAGTGGAATGTGAGGAGGGGATCGAAATGACGGCATGACATTGAGAAAAAAACCTCTTATGGGATGGGAGTACTCATGGCGTAGCAGCTAGCTTTGCACCGCTGAAGGCTATGTTGACTTCTATTCCTCCATATTGTTTTAAAAAGAAGCATTTTTTTCAGTAGTCTACACACACGTTTTATATTCTTCCTTCCTTACCAATCATGCAATTTCGTAACTAAATGTCCCCCTCTATTAGCATGACCGTATTCAATGTCCCATACCTCAAAACCATTTCGCTTGATTAAATCCTCGGGACGAAATTTTTCGGTACTTAGAATTTTTTAATGTCTCCTTCCTATTAAAGATATCTTGGTGCCATTGTGTCATTTAGTATATTTTAGTAAGGAACATTTTATTTTTGCATTTATTTCCTTAGGATGGTTTATTTTTATTCGTACAATACGCAAACGTTTAATGTAATGATTTAGATATTATTTATGAAAAAGCGTTTTGAAAATCGTAAGCTCTTTTTTGGCGTGGGAATCTCTTCCGCGTTGCATTTTCCTATCGTATCAAGATATTAATTATAAATGTTGAACAGTGAAACTCGTAGTTTACGATACCAGAAAGGACAAGGTTTCATGCAGTATAATAGAGTTATCGTATAATTTGCGTTGCTAAACACGGCAGTACTATCTCAAACGACGCCCCGGCCCGGCAATATATTTTAGTTCCCTCAGCGCCTCATCTGACGACACTATCGCCACTTTCCCACTCGTAAATGACGATTTTACGTTCGAATCCTCGTCTGACATTTGTAACGGCCCGTCATATCCATCGCTCTGGCTGTAACGGCCGTCCGTGCCGTCCGGGGCTTGGTGGGGTTTTTGCCTCGCGGGGCAACGGGGCGTATGAAGGCTCTTCCGATCATTTGGGCGGCTGCCTCGTAAATTCTTGGCTTTATGACGCGGATCGGCGGGCGGCGAGCGTCCGCAGCCGTAGAGGATCGTCCTTCGGCCATTGAGCGTTGCCTTCCGTCACTCGCTGCCCTATTACCAGAATGGACTCTGTTTGGAAAGCATGGAAAAATTAGGAGAATTGCGTTGCTCTGGAAGAGGCAGGAAAAGTCAGGGAGTTTGCGGAGGAATTGTTTGATGTCACGGAACATTCTAAGATGGCTCTTTATCTAGATATTATTATTTTAAAAATATTAGTTCAGCGAAAAATAGTCATTGGATTTTTATTTGTTGAGTTTTTCAACAAACAAAAAAAGTACTTGGTCCCGGTTAGAGAGCTGACGCTTAGTATTAGAGTTGATTTAATATTTAAAAAGAGGGTGAATTGCTCTACAAATATGGCCAGCGAAAAATAGGAAATAGAAATACCCAAGAAATTCGTGGCCACCATCTGTTGCGGTATTTCTAGAGGAGAGGTATCTTGAATTTTTTCAAATCCTTAAATATTCACAGGATGCTTTAATTATTGTAATTTTCCCCGTTTAAGGGCTGCTAAGGGACTCGAACCAATTTCTGCTTTTTCTTCATTGATGTTTTGTTTTTCTCCATATTCTCTGACGTTTCATTTCTTTTGTCCTTCTTCGGACCATTTTGAAATGGTTTTCCCTTCTTCTAAGCGTTGGAAATTTTTAGTCAATCCTCAAATATTTTTTCCAGTAATTTCTAATATATTCTCAATTTCCAAAGTTTTGTATTGGGCCTTGGCTTTTTATAATAATTCTGATTGTTTGAAAGCTAAGAATTAAATTTGAGTTCCCCGATCATGCATGTATATAGTAAGGTGGTAGATCCACCATCGACTAAGAAAGAGGAATGGTCCAAGATCTCGTTGTGATTTGTTTGCTATTAAATAATGCCCTAAAGATCGCCTTGGATACGTTTTTAATTCAATTTTTTCAATATCTTAATAAAATATATTTAAGTGCATTGTTTTGGTTCTTAACTCTTCAAGAGATACCAAAGAATTTTTGTGCGTGGAGAGTATTCGAAAATTGTTTCTCTACATTTGTCACTTGTGACAGTGGCTTTGGAGATGAAGAGAAACCAAGTCTGTAGGTCTTTTTGTTCCGTTTCCTCCAATAGTATTTTATTTCGTAATGCAAACAATAAAAGTAATTATAACGATGAGGTACGTAACCCTCGTGGAAGACGAATACGTGTTTGAGAACGTGACTCGTCCAAAAATGGCTTACAAACGATTATTTCCTGTAATGACCCCTCATATTTCAACTCTGGGCATTTTATTTTATTTCGAAATTTTATGGTACGAACCTGTTTCATTTGTCATTCGCACGGTTATGAGTAATATAGTTCTCGATCTTCTTTTGGTTCGCTTCCGAATAAGACTTTATTTATGGCCCATAGTTGTCAATCGGAAGAAAGAGATGAATCCTTTCTTCTGATCGCCTGTCTTGTGTGTTGGCCATTGGCGACTGCACAAGGCGAGCATCTTCCTTTTCCGAGAACCAGCAAGGTTCTCCCTGGGCACACCTTATGAGGGAGTTCACTTACAACTTCCCACTGACCTATCCGGTTTAACTGGTATTGTGCTTCGCGGTCGAACACAGTATTGTTGGACAACCATAGAAAAGTGAAATACTAAAAGGAAAGAGAAACGGCGTGTTGTCACATTAGCATGGTGCGTTTTTGAGAAAGGATATTGATTCACTCTGGAATGGAATAATTTCGAATTTCTTTGTCCTGTGAAAGAGAGATGTGTTGTTCAGTTTTGGCTGACAGCCGTTCAATACTTTTTCATTCTTCGAAAATTAGATCAATGGAACGAAATTAAAATTATTTCATAAAAATATCGGAGTTTAGGATCTTTTAACCACTTACCATGAAGTAATATATATCAACAGCGAGAACACTTGTGGTTAAAATGAAATTAATTTAAAATATCTTTTGTGTTGTATGAGTATCAGTTAATAATGGAAAACAACAGGAACCTTTTATAACACATATTTGTAAATACAAAATTGCATGTGTGATTGTCTTTTTCTGAATAAAGTCTATGTTCTCTTACAGTTGATTTACGAAAACGAATGTTAGTGCATGGGCTCGTCCGTAAATATTTCCCTTTCAGCCACAACGTGGGAATGGCCCCGGTTTTCATTAGGACGGATATTCCGTGTCCCCTCTCGGGAAAAAAAAACTCGGGAGTGGCTGGCGTTCGTCTCGCCCCTAGACCTCCCTGTCAGGAAACGGGTCCGCGTGTCACCAGCGACCGTCGGGGCTGTTTGGTGGAGCGGCGGGAGCGGGGGCGGTGACAGCGAGGAAGTGGTGATCGTGACGGAAATGTTGGAGACGGTTTACGATCATTGCGTATGGTTGATTGTGGTTGCTTGCGCCATTGTTGAGGTGACTAGCAGAAAGCTGTGCTGGTGGTGATGGGGGCGTTAGTAGAGAAGCTGCAACATTTCCTATATTTGAGGTTCGATATTATTGTTTCCGATATTTGTGTGGGTGTCGATGCTACATAGCATTGATGTATGTACCAAACATTTCGGATTGGTATTGTACATAGATTTTTTACCTAGTCAACTGTCACCACCGTCTTAATACTTTAAGCTATTTATACGTTTTGTTCTGAAAATTGAACATTTTTAAAAATACATACCGAAATTTAAATTTTGTAACAATAATTATATCATTATTAGTAAACCGTAACTGACTGTTAGTTTATTTATTTTTAATGTATTAAAACAATGTTTAAAATGACTTATCTAGTTAAGAGAGGAGCCATGTGAAACGCCGCAAGATGGAGACCTTTTGTAACTAGAGAGTCAAAACAATGCGCGAAAGGGATTAAAGAATAATCCATATTTTGCGACCTTTTTTTTAATACAGTTCTGTAGATATTTTCCTGTATTGATACCAGTCGGTACTGTCGGTTATCAATTTAATGTTCACAATAATACGTAAGTAGTGGCTAATATGAGTATTACTCGTATTTACACTATCTGTATTAGAATCCGATAATATTAAAGGGTTGTTGATATGAATACCAACTACGAGTAAGACGAATCGTAACATTTATAGCTTTTGTGTGTGGTGGCGGAGGAGGTGATGGTGGTGATGGTGGTGACGTGGCGGCGGTGGTGTGGTTTGGGAGCGGTCTGGCGGCGGGACCGGGGCCGCGACGGCGCCGGTTTGTTTACGTGGCGGGGGCGGGGCGGGGCGGGGTGGGGCGGGGTGGGGCGGGGTGTCGGCTCCTGTGAGCACCGCGGGAAAGGCGCCTCGCATCCGGCGTTTTGTGCTCCCTCCCCGACGCGTCGCCCCCGCCCCCGCCCCCGCCCCCGCGGCTGTCTGTGAGCGACAGACGCCGCCATCTAACACCGCCTGCGTTTTATGCTATCTCCCCTCGCGAGCCGGCGGGCGGGCGGGCGTCGAGTCGTCGTCTGGGCTGTGGGACACCGGGGCAGCGACAGCGACAGAGGAACTGGGGCCCAGGATTGATGAAGACGTTAGAAACCAGGGACTTGTTGGGATGAAATAATGGGCACTGCATTGTTGTTTATTTCTGCTGTAAATGCTTCGTAAGTAAATTTGGAACAGATTGTTATAACATGTATTAAATACATAATTTAATTATCTGTAACTACTGTACTACTATGTACTACCTGTACTACTATACACTCTTCATTTTTGAGTCTCTCTTTCATTTGTGGGATATTGAAGAGTCACTCCAGAGTCATCTTCATCGTTTTTCTCTTCAAGCATTTTCAGACGTGATTAATTTGTTCAAAGCTCATTTCTCCAAAACACGATATTCAATGTGGGGAAGAGGCTTTTTTATCAGACGTTGTTTTATGTAGTATTTTGTATTACTGTCCTCCAGTCATGGCTGAATTCGAAGTAGCTATCTAGCTGGGGTGGAAAATCCTGCCATCGCACAGTCTGGACTGGAACCCTAGGTTCCTCCAGATCAAACGTACTGCAGTGACATCAGATGATGTTATGAGCCACCTCTTCCGGTCTGATCATGGAGGTGACCTTTTTAATCGAAGTGGCCGTTTGATTAGGTTTTCAGTGTATAGTAGGATTTATTTAGACGTGCCCTTGACGCAAATCATCTGTTACGGTTTCATCCAATCGTGAGCTATGGGAACGTTCAACGTCTCGATTGGATGACACCGTGAACAGCTGATTAAAATCAGGTGCACGGTTAAATATATCCTAGTATATACTGCGATTTATGCAATTCTGCCCCTGGAAGGTATCAGCTGTTGACGGTTTCATCCAATCGGAAACTTGACCTCACCATAGTGATGTCACTGTAGCGACATATAAGCTCCCTATTGGATGAAACCGTAACAGCTGATTTACGTCAAGTGCACATTTAAATAAATCGCACTATACACTGAAAACCTGATCAAACGACCACCTCGATTGAAAGGTCACCTCGATTAGCAGACCGGGAGAGGTGGCTCAGGGCATCATCTGATGTCACTGCAGTGCATTTGATCGGGAGGTCCTAGGGTTCCGCGTCGCGACGGGGGGTGGCAGGATTTTCGACACTAGTGTGGCGTCATATCTGTCGCCAGTACAAACGTACTATATCAGCCATGTGGACAGCGCTGGCGGAAGTGACGCTGGGCTGCACAAAGGCTAGGGAAGGGGTGCCTTGTCGTGGGTGCATACTTGGAAACCCCGAAGCCGGCGGAAAGGCGTCGGCGGACACTGCGGGCGACGCGGTTCCGTCAGCCTGCCCAGAGGGTATATAAGCGGACTCCGACTTAAGAGCTTCCTGTTGTTCTTCTGATTCTCCGCGTTTGGGCGCGTCGGTAGGGCGTCGTGTGGGTTGTGCGCGGCGTTGCATTGTAATGCATAGGCTACCGAGGCGGGGAACCGAAGCCGGCGTGCTACGTCGTGACGGTCGGTGCGGCATACTCGCATGTATGCTCGCGTAAGGTACGGGTGCATCACACCGGATATGGTAATTAATTATCGGGCCAGCGGTGGTGGTAACCAGGGAAGATTCCTTCTCGTAACGGTCAAATTTATTTGTAAATATTGTATATAGTATTTTGGTGTCGGAGTATTTTTATTCTAATAAATACTAAATGTTTACAAGCCGTTCACGTCTGTAATTATTTGCCCCGGCAAAGACGCCACACTAGCTAGACAGCGACATCGAAGTATAGTAGGTTTCCGCGCGCCGACACGTTCCGCCTGCGGCGCATCGCCTCCCCTCGCGGCGCGCGGGGTCCGGGGCCCGGCGGGGAGGTCGCGGGTCGCGTTGCCGCGTGACATTGGCGCGCTGTATAAGGAGCGGCGCGCGAGTGACGGAGGGATCGCGGCGATGTCGCCCGTGCGCGGTGCCGTTAGGCGACACGCGGCCACGCCACGAGGCCCTCTCTTCAGTTGTCGGGTTTTCCACCAGTGGATAAATACGTACTAAGAAGAGGAAGCAGATGGTTAGATCCCCTGCTGAATAGGGGGGAATAATATATTTTTCCAACGAATTGCGTCGGTTATATTTATTATCTTATTAATCTTCAATAATTACAATCAACAAACAACATAAATGAAAGGATCTTTGAAAACAGGAAAGAATGGCGGCGCCATATCGAAAGAATGGAGGAAGATCGTATTCCACAATTAGTGATGAACTACCAACCGAAGGGAAGAAGAGATATCGGCCGACCCAGAAAGAGATGGTCCTGAAGTGCAAAGTGAAGACGGAACAGGCATTCCTGCCTAATCCTTGGAATGGAGAAGAAGAAGAATAATTACAATCAAGAGTTCCATTATATTACTGGGTCCTATACTTATGTCATGTTTACAACCCCGTAAGACTTTAAACAGGCTTTCCCTTTTTATTGAAATATTTGTAAGACTGGGACGCAGCCAGACCAGCTTCGATTTCCCCATGGACCAACTTAAGTCGCGCTGATTTTTTGGAAATAAAAACACCTTAGATGTGAAGTGGGAATCAGATTTCATTTCGTTGTGAAATGCTTTCCAGGGAACTGGAGGTGTGGATATCGGACCAATCTTTCCCAACTCTCGTTACCGGCGTTCAACTTTGTGGAATTTGAAGGCCACGGAGCGGGTTCGCGGTAAATTTTCGCGGGGTTCTCCCTTTTCGTTTGCCTCTCATTCTACCAATACTCTATCAATTATATCACTCATCTAAACAATTCTTCTCCAAATCAGGTGTGGCCGAATAAGGTAGAGACAGAGAATCGTAATAGTAAGTTGTCGTGTTTGCAAACTGCTTATGTCCGTGCAGTTGTGTCGGGTTCCATATTCCCACGTGTGTCACGATCGATTCCCGAGCGGCGAGCCTTCGACCGCGACGTGGCCGCGTAGGCCGCCGGGCAGCTGGCGCGCGGCGCGTGTGGGTAGTCGGCGACCTCTCGTAGCGCCGTCGCGGCCGGCGTAGTACGCGCCGCCTCTTCCAACGGACTTGATCTGCGTAGCGGAGTCTCGAGTCTGCGTCGGCGTCGTTACAGCAGCAGAAGCCGGTTGCATGACCGCTCGCCCTCACCTCACCTCACCTCGCCCGCCCTCACCTCGCCCGGTTTCTCGCTGCGGCGAGCTGTACCCCGCTTCGCCCCGGAAACGTTCCCCGCTGCGTCTTACGCCTTTCGGCTCCGCCCTGCCCCGCCCCGCTCCGCCCTACCCCTCCCCGTCCCGCCCCTCCCTGCCCCACCCTTCCCTGCCTTGCCTTTCCCTGCCCCGCCTCTCCGCGCTTCGCCTCTCCCCGCTCCGCCCTGCTTCGCCCAGCTCCCACCCGCTCCCTCCCGCTCCCTCCCGCTCCCTCCCGCTTCCTCCCGCTCCCACTCGATTCCATCCGCTCCCACCCGCTGCCTCCCGCTCCCTCCCGCTTCCAACCGCTCCTTCCCGCTCCCTCCCGCTCCCTCCCACTCCCTCCCGCTTCCACCGCTCCGTCCCGCTCCCACCCGCTCCCACCCGCTTCCACCCACTCTCACTCGCTCCGAACGGCACCGACCCGCTCCGAATCGCTCCGAACCGCTCCGAAACGCTCCGACCTACTATGACCTGCTACGACCCGCACCGTTTCGCCTCACCCCACCCCACCCCACCCAACGTCCCCCGCCCTTTCTGCTCCGCTACGCGCCGCCCCGCCCGCGGGCGCTTGTGCAAAGGAGCTGTACGATGTTGGCGCTCGTGGCTCGGATTTGTTGCGCACGTGGCCTCTGCGCCGTGCAGCGTGCGCCCGACTCGTGATGTTCGACACTGCCACATGTCGTCAGCATTCTTTGCAGCTCGGCTTACTCCAGTCGTGTCGGCCGTTTTTTGACCGGATGCGATAATGAAGTGGCAAAATCGTTGTCACTGCAGTATCATTGTCCGGGAGTGCGTAGGGATTAGAAAGTTACTAAAAGACGTCGCTAAATTCAACCATTAGCTTGAAGGGGAATTCTTAGGGTTGCTCTTATGTGTAGTCTTCCGTGTTTTTTTTGAGCAATAGCTGGGGAATGCCGTAGCCAGCTGTGGGCTGTGGGTTTTGGACTATGGACGATACGAAGGGCGAGATCTTTCCTTTTTCGTCCTTGGCCTTATCTTGCATTACACGCACACACGCACACACACATACACACATACACACACCTGCATGCACTTCATTTCCACGGATGACGTGTGGGGAGATCAATCAGAAGCTTAGAGCTTGTTTGACTCGCGCGATATCCCGCTGGAGGGCGATACTTCGATGCGAAAAAGATGCAGACGCGACATTAGGTGGGCGCTTGATCTCACGTTCCATTAAACGTCGCCATCTCGTGGGGTATAACACACACACACACACACACACACATACATGGGACTGACGACCATTGGAGTTCACTCCTCTCGGAATCAATAAACTCGCTCACTGCTCTCTCACGTGCACTTCTTTCGATTCCAACTCTCGCTCGCGACCACAACGTGTCGCCACGGCCACAACCATTTCCTTAGGTGCGGACGGCCTGCGGCAGCATCGGTCGCCCTCGCCTCCCCCTCCCCCGCGCTGCGGCCCCGAGCGGAGAAAGTGGTGCGGCGGAGACGGAGGCGCCGATGAGTCTGCACATCAATGCGTGACGCTGCGCCTCCGGGCGGCCCTCGCCGCACCACGCCCCGCCCCCCCTTCCACTCTCGCCGCCCACTCGCTGTCATCTCAGCGCCCAACGCCTGAATGCGTTTGGAAGCGGGCGAAGTGAGCACGATCACCTATGATTCAGATGCGATATTGTTCTCGGTAATCCACGAAGGTTGTGGTGAAATGCAGAACGTGCGGGAGGTGTGAGTCATTGCAATACGCAAGACATTTGCCTGCATAAATCATGAAAGTATAGTTACAGTTATCGCTGGTTGCGTGTCATAACACATCGCTCTAGTTTTTGTTTTGATAGGAATATGTATGAGAATCGTATGCCAAGGTATGTGGTAAGCCCCATTGGTGTCTCACAATGGTTAGTTAATATTCCATGAATTAATTAACCAAAAAATTGCGTCTTTCTAGGATAAAAATCTGAATGCTCTGTTGGTGGAACATTCGCTGATGTTTGTAGTTTCCCTCTCTTCACCACCACGTTTCCTGACATGGAAATCGTTATCAAATAAAGTGTAATATTCCTTATCGATTATCTTACTTTCGTAATTGAAAGAAAAGAGACTATATTTCTTAAAAAAGTGTTCGTTTCGTCATCCAAGTAAACGATGCGCATGTTTACGTTACTGTATTTCATCCAACGAGCCTTTGCTATTCAACGGCCTAGGAAGGTTCAAGTTAGTATTCCCATGAGAGCAAGGTCTCTTCCTTTACGACTTAGCCGCTATCTAGATCCGCTACATGTGTCAAGTAGTCTCCACCACTTCCACCTACATCTTTCAGGGCTCAGCTTGAAATGTATTTTTAATCTCTACCTAAAGGAATTATGTCTTCGTCTGCCCAACACGAAATTAGTTCTTTCAAACATAATAATTACAAAATTTATTTTTAGTGGCTTCACAAATTATGAAAATACATCAAACTTGACAACTTGAAGCTAAATTACCAATCATCATCCTGAGTTATCCTTATAACCAATTAAACCATTTCTTAGAATGACCAATACATTAGCATTTACTATTGCTGCCGTGCTCCCACATTCATTATTACATTACAGTCCTACTAAACATAAAAGTTGCGTGAAGGGTCACAAACGGCCGACTTCAGGAAATGCTAAAAGGAATTGCCCGTTCGACGCCCGCACAGTTACTCCAAGGCCTCGGCGGCGGCGTGTCCACGTTCCGCTGCGCACCGCTCTTCGCCAGCCCGTCTCTCTTCGCCACCCCTGCGTTCCCTGCACACACACCTGCCCCGCCTGCGCCCTCGACCTCGCATCCGCCCCTGCCCCCTCCCCCTCCCCCGCCCTCGCCCAGCCCTCGCTCTCCCCTTCGCCCTCGCCCCCGCCCCCACCCCGCCCCCGCCCTCTCCCTTGCCTCGCCCTTGCTCCCGCCCGTGCCCTTGCCCTCGTCCTCACTCTCGCACATGCCCTCGCTCTCGCCTTCGCTTCCCATTCTGCCGTCTCTTGCTCACGCCCTATTTCGTCCCCGCCCCGTGTGCCTCGTCTTTCCGGCCTCTCGCCTCCACCTAACCCGCGCACTCGCCCCCTCCCACTCGCCCCCGCCCACTCGCCTCCGCCCACTCGCCCCCGCCCACTCGCCCCCGCCCACTCGCCCCCGCCCACTCGCCCCCGCCCACTCGCCCCCGCCCACTCGCCCCCGCCCACTCGCCCCCGCCCACTCGCCCCCGCCCACTCGCCCCCGCCCACTCGCCCCCGCCCACTCGCCCCCGCCCACTCGCCCCCGCCCACTCGCCCCCGCCCACTCGCCCCCGCCCACTCGCCCCCGCCCACTCGCCCCCGCCCACTCGCCCCCGCCCACTCGCGCCCGCGCACTCGCGCCCGCCCACTTGCTCCCGCCGACCCGCTCCCGCCCACTCGCCCCCTCCTTCCTCTTGCTCTCGCCACTCCCCCGTCTCCCCCTGTCATTACTTGTCGTCCACCGACGCATGCCGCGTCCCCTTCCGTGTTTTGTTGGCTGCGCGGAAGCTCGCAGTCGCCGGGCGGCGGGAGTTCCGCTCCGAAGCTGCCACCACCGCCACCGCCACCGCCAGCGCCACCGTCACGCACCGCGCCTCCTCTCCTTGAGGAGCTCCCGCAGGAGGCTTCGAAGCCACTGGCGGTGACCTCGCGATCCGCTAAAATAATCGCGCCACGCAAAAACGCCTTAAAACGGTCCATACACGAGCAAACTGGGCATGCAGGCTTGGTGCCGACTGTAAATCTGATGTCGTTGCTACCAGCTCCATTGTGGGGAAAATGCCTCAGATTGTCCATCGATGCACACCCGGGTTTTGAGCTGAGATTGAACGTTTATGGTCACCTTGCATTCCTGGGCGGATGATCCTTCTTGGGGTGTTATCAGAAATATCTTTTACTTGTGTGGTATGGCTCCTTTTTGGTATAACATAGTTAATTGAATAGAAGAGCGGAAAGGTTAATTAAAGAATCTACAGGAAAGGTATAATCGGCAGGAAAAACAAAAATTGAATAAATATATTTTTCTCATGTGCTAAAAATGTTAAGTCATATTTTGTCGTTCTGTCTGGTAGGTCTTTCCGCTTCTGGAACTGTTATTTTCTTTTGTCATTTCTACAATTTTTGTTCATAAGCATGGATTAACAAAGTACTGTGTACTACTGGAAAAAAGTGTGCGGCTTACAAAACATTTTCAACACAACTTCTGTGTATGTTTTACTCGTGTTTTTAAACGTTTAGTCACTCTGCGTGTTTTGCAAGATTTCAGTTGACATTTTCTATGTACATGATAATTACGTCCACAACCTTGGGCTTGTTTAGTTCAACACAAAAATTAATCGTTTCTGTTTCTCACTAAAAGAACATTTCAATTATCGGGTATCATGTACGTTACATTTCACTTTTAAACCATGTTAAGAGTTCTCCCTTCTTTAAGCCATTTTTAGGGATTGTGAAATCTCACTAGTATCCCACCGTAAAACACGGTACATTTTGCAAGTCCCCTTGTTCCGCTCGTGGTGAGATCAGCAAACTCCCAATGGCAGTTTCTTTTCCATGTCCATAACTCTGCCCACGCGGCGTCGCTGTTGGTAGTAATTAACCTTCAGGCCGGTCCGAACAAAAAGAACAGCGGTAGCTGGGCCGGCGGCGGCGGCGGCGGCGGCGCGGGTCAAGGTGACGGCTGGGCGGCGTCGCCGGTCTCGGCCCCGCCCGCAACCTTTGGCGCTGGCGTCGGGTGCGGTCGCGCCAGAGGCCCCACATGATTGGGGGAGGTGCAGACAAAGGAACTGCACACTCGGAAGAAACGAATTCTTTTTTTTTTTTATTGACGCGGAGAAACTCGGGTTTAAGGACGGCGAATCGAATGATTTGCGGGTAAATTGAGATCAAATACTTGTGGAATGTATGTCGTAGGAACAAGTTTAGTTTAAGAGCTAGACGAATTTTGGAGACTAGCTTTTTTAGAGACAATTTTCGCGAACTGTTGTGGAGTTGAGAGAATATTGGAACTGGAAACAGGATGCTAAAACTGAGTTCGGAGGAATTTAATATTTAATAATGTGGTATTCCCTCACGTTGTTGAATGAACTGGCACATCAGTCTGAGAAAAAAATAATCTTCATATCGCACCTCCAATAGAAAAGTGACATAAGTACGAAATGCTCATTTTTCAGCTAAAAGCTGATAAGAGGTTACCAAGAGGTACTGCTACTATTCTGAAGTTGATGGTGAATATTTGGTACAATCTAAAACGAGTATTACAGAACTACGAAACTTAAAATTGCAATTTCTGAGAAATCAGAAATTCGCACTTGTGTCACTTTTCTATTGGAGGTGCGATATGGCATGGTACACTATCTACATATGGATGACACAATAATAATTGAATTACCATTAACCGCAGAATATTCCCACACTTGCGAAACAAATTACTAATACTAATACATCTCTAGGTTTGCTTCTCGGAGTTCTTTTCCTTGTAGTAAAAGTTCCCCGTGGAAACAGAAGACGTGCGGCGATGCGTGTCCGCTTCTGTTGGCCGACCGTGCGTACGCGCTCTTCGCAGCGCAGAAGGTAGTGGCCCAACTGCACGCCTTTAGCAGCTTGTTTGCATTCTAAACGGTTTTCTAAACTCCCCGCACACCGTCGGTTCGAGAATTCGCGAGGTGCTGAGCAACAACAAAAATTGGAATGCGTGTCTGTTTAAATAAAACATCCGCCGCGAAAATATGCAGCCTCAAAATTCTCATGGCTGAGTATAGCTCTGGTTTGTTATTTTTTTTATTTATTTATTATTTCGCTATCTCTGTTTTTTATGAAGGTGAGTTTGCATTTGCGTGTACCTTCTTCTTTGTGACTGCTTGCCTACTTCCTTATTTTTTAAATTAAAACTTTATCATGTATTGTATGCTTTTTTCAAAATGACCTGTCGATTTAATATTTCCTCTTGAAGCCTGTCCTTGGAGGTTGCCTTCTTAGATTTATCCTCGTAGGTGTTCTCACGTTTAAATGCTTCCATTTGTGTTAGAGTGGTCTTGTTGCTTTCTGCTTAAGCTTCTTACTTTCCTTGCTGTTGACCGGGCTATTACATACTTACCTGTCACAGTACGTGGTCAGTTGCTTCATAATTCTCGTACACTTTACTCTTGATGCTAACTATAATTATCACTGTATCGTAATATCTCATCGGAAGACGTCCTTTTTCAACTCGCATGTTCTGACATTGTTTTTCTTCTCTTTAGCAGCATGTCGCCTGTGTTGTGTTTCTCTTTTTCTCGTCCGACCCGTCCGAACCAGCTTCCCGGTTGTTCCCTAAGTGTCCCGCCCTCCGCACGTCTATCATCGAGGCGTTTGGGCGTGGTGATGAGAAGGCCTTTGAACTCGCCGCCAAATTACTAGCTTTACAATGACTCGTCGCGGTGCTATATGCGGACGGCCATTGTCAACCACGCACGCAGTGAATGTCGTTTGTCATCGCACAGTTGGTACGCTTGGAGTAGCTGGAGGAGGAAGAAAAGCAGTTTGCGAGTATTCTTTTATGGCTGGGCGGGTGGATATGGTTATACTACACGACGTTTCAATTATGAGAGCTCTTTTTTTTTTTTTTTTTTTTTTTTCAATTATGGCTGGTTTGATTTACAGTCGTCTTGACGTAACTGAAATGGCATCGATGTTTTTTTTTAACAATGCGATATGCCATATGTGCGTGGATAGCTCAAGCGCATCGTTTGAGAGTACACGTAAAGGCTTGTATGACATCAATGCTTCAGTACCTTCTACGTGCTTATTAATGCTTACAATACCCTCCATGCACAGTCTGTGTATTTCTACTTTTTGCAGACAAATACTAACGTTGAATTGTTTGGCTCCAATAGGCTACCTGTATTGGTTGAAGGGAATAGATGTTTCTGAATCCTGGAATACTGCTTTAGTCACTACTTAATCCCTGCATTTTCTGTATTCAGATTCTTCAAAAGTAAGTGAGAGTGGCGGAATGACCACGTCCTTTTTTTCTCTAACGGTTTAGATTTTTCTTTCAAACTTTCTTCCGGGTTCTTTTCCCGTTTCAGGTATTCGAAACACGCGTTTTTGTGCTGGATGTTCTACTGCATTGTATAAGAGCAACCACTATTCTTCTTCCAAAAAATCGTGAATAGAAATTACTTTTATTTTGAATGCACACTAACTCTTTCAGCTAGTGGAATGAAAAGTTATACATTTTTCTTTGTTGCAGGTGAGTGTTCAGAGAGGGAGGCATTACATGACACGCATGGTAGTAGCAGTAATGGTGAGTGCATGGAAACCAGTTGATATGATGAGTACTTTTTTCGAAGTTGTTTCTTCCAAATAAGTAATAGATGTTTCTGTGGAGAATACAGAAAAAGTGTTTTGCTGAACAATAAAATTCTGTTTTTTTTAAATGAAGTCATTGATTTAATGATATTGCAATAGTGCCACTATTCAAGGAAAGGGGTTAGTGAAATTACAAAGTGCAGGAAGAGAATATGAATAATAGTCTCTGATCAAGATACCGTCGGTGCATTACAAAAGGGAACATAAAAAATGTAATTTTGCTGGCGAACACTTTAAACTTGGGCGGAGCAGTTTATTTCTTAGACTTAGTGTTTTAGTCTGCCTCTCGGCTGTTTTACGAACTATGTTTACTACGAAGTTTTTTCTAGTAAAGATATAAAATGTTTTTCACTAAATATTTACAATTTTTGAAATGCGTTCCTTTTCTTGTACACATACGTATGTACGTAAAAGCATACGTACTTATTCTCGCTCATAGGACCTGTTTGCTCTTGCTGTTGCTTCTTCGGCGAGTGATTGTCGATGGCGTTGACCTCTCGTTTGTTTCCGCGCGATTCAACCGCGGCGCCCACCATGAAACATGTCTGGACAAGCACAGCGCGTCGCGAGCGTATGCACGGCGTGTATCACATCGCGAGAGTTCGTTCGCAGCACAGGTAGGGCGGGTAGGCCTAGCGGTTGCACGGGGAATCTCGAGCGATCTCGAGAAGACAATCGCCGAAGCCCAGTTGGACAACAGTTAGTTTTTAGCAGTGATCGTCACCCCTTTCGGACCTCAAGGACCACTAAATTCATAATTTGAAATACCAAGGACCACTAATATGATTAAAGAGTTCGATATATTAAATAATGATGGGAGAGCTACCACGTCTTTATTACTTCTATTAATACAAAACAAAAATGCAATTATGTCCTGGCCACCATTTTCTCGGAGATAACCGGTGGTCTGATCCGCTGTCCCGGAGGGCGTTCAAGGTCGAGTATTCGAGTACGTGTGATTGTATATTCGTAGAGAATCTCCACTGCGAGTGGCTTTAAAGCGCAGCTGCCAGAAAGGCTGCGCTCGCCGCTGCCACCCACACTTCCCGCGTCGGCTAAAGGGGGAAACGGGCGCTCCGTTAGTCAGCTACCACCTGCGCCGCCGCCGCCGCCACCGCCGTCTGTCCCCCTGCTTCCGTTCTGTGCGGGCGCGTGCGAACGTGCGCGCTCCCACCTCCACTCCCACTCCCTCTCACACACACACACACACACACACACACGCTACTACCGTCTGCGGTGGCGGTTGTTCCCACCCCGTCAGCTCACGGTCGCTACTTCATTGTTTACTGACGTATAGGTGTTGTGGTGCGTTATCGTTGGCATTTCTAATGAAATAATTATATGCGTTGTCATTGCGAACAATAGCATTTATTATAAGAGCAGCTTTCGATGGTTTAGGCCCGCTGCCCACGCCGCGGCAGAAGCGCTTGATGATTGACGTTTGAGCGCTTCTGCAGCGGCGTGGGCAGCGGGCCTTAGGCCCGCTTCACACGGCGCGGCCGCAGCGCGCTTCCTTCAAGGAGCAGAGCTCTTCAGACGACGCCACCGCCGCAGCCACCGCCGCCGCCACTGCGCTTGGAAGAGGGAGGATTACGACGTCCGCTGCGTCGGTGACGCGACGAGGTGCAAAAACTCTTGATAAAACTTGAAAATACAACTATCCCCACCGAATTTTTTCTTCTATCAAGTTTAATGAAATATTCTTAAGGCTTATATAAATTATCACACAGTATATAAAATCTTTGCCGATACATAATTTGTGAGCGGAACGCTCCTTATTTCCAATAATGCACATTGGATATTGCCGTCACACGCTCCTAAGAATTTTTTCGTAAAACATGAATATACATGACATGCAGCCAAATTTTCCTTTCACTCTCTATAAATTTGTATTTGTTGCATTGGGTTGTATAACTTTTACGTAAGTTATATTTTATATCTCATTGCTAGGAAACAGAATTTACTGTAGTAAAAAAGTAAAATCTATATCTATACATGTAGTTTTTTTTTCAAAATATGTAAGGGAAAATAGAAAACAATAATAAAAATTCATTATAGTGTTTGAAATTAGTATACACAAGCATTATCTGAGCACAGTACATCGTCGAAATGCTCTTAACATGATTTCGTAGCGGCGGAAAGGAAGTGATACCTCTACAGATGTAATTGTACATTAATTTTTACCATTATTTTAAATATAAAATACATTCGCCGCACATGCAATTTTTACAAGGAGCCGGTTCTCAAGTAAACTGTAGTACCGTGGACCAAGTGATGGATCCACGAAGGGGGGAGGGGAAGTTAAACGATACACTCCCTTCTCCCCAAATTCAACAATGCGATAAGGCAATAAATAAATATGTTCCCAACATATTACAATGGAAATATATTTCGAAATTTATTTAAATTAACATGATGTTTTTACTTACTACCAACATAGACATCTTTGATTGAAAAATATTTTAAACATTATTTTAAAGCATGGTTTTATAAATAAGGAAACCGCAGCGTACTATTTCCTGTGAAGAGCACTGACCGCGCACTCTACTTTCAACTTGGCCGTGGAAGGGGGTGGGGTCTGGAGGGGTAGGTTTCGCCGACCCTCCGGCGACGACGAACAAAGGGACCCGAGCAGGTAGAACGCCGCGACCGGCGGCAAGTGAGAAGGCTCCCATTTAAAGCTGTGTTCTGCTAGCGGTGGCGCGCGGCCCCTCGTGCGCTTCTGGTGGCCGGAGTTCGGCGTCTGCTGCTGCAGCAGCCGCCACCCGCTGCACGTGGGAAGGCCTCCATTCAAACCAATGCTCTGCTACGCGGCCCGCTGCTGCGTGGCGCGCCACCCGCTTCACGTGTGAAGGGGCCCTTAGGCACCAGCAGGTACCTGCTGCGGTCCCTTTGTCCGTCGTCGGCGAAGTGCCCTAATGATTGGCGTTCGAGCGCTTCTGCGGCGGCGTGGGCAGCGGGCCTTAGGCCTATTGCCCACGCCGCGGCAGAAGCGCGCAGAAGCGCGCGAACGTCAATCATCAGGGCTCTTCGCCGACGACGGACAAAGGGACCGAAGCAGGTACCTGCTGCGATCCCTTTGTCCGTCGTCCCCGGAGGGTCGGCGAAGAGCCTTGATGATTGACGTTTGAGCGCTTCTGCAGCGGCGTGGGCAGCGGGCCTTAGGCACCAGCAGGTACCTGCTGCGGTCCCTTTGTCCGTCGTCGGCGAAGAGCCCTGATGATTGACGTTCGCGCGCTTCTGTGGCGGCGTGGGCAAGCGGTCTTAGCCATCATCAACAGTTGTTAGTCGTTGTTGTGGCTTCCATTCAGCAGACATGTTTATTGACGGCTACTCTCGTATCATTCCACACAGTCAATCACAGACTCCATCGGGGCCTCTGAGAGTGACACCCATTGACAAACTTTGTTCATTCACTTCAAGCCCCATGAAAAACCTCTAGTAGCCATGAGCTCAAAATTTTGTTGTTTTACTGTCTACTTTCGTATCATTTAACCCATTCCGATACCTCAAGTGGTTGCAATTTTTCAGCTTATGCGTCATTTGAAATTCATTCCAACAAGAACACGCAGTGTAGGTATCTTATAATCGATCTATTTTTATTGTAGATTACTAAAATATAGCAAATGCTCATTCGTTTACCTATTATTCATTAATCATTAACGGTACCAATTAAAACAAAAACAATTGATTAGCAATTCCTAGCGTGTGTACTAGAGATATGCCACGTTATAGCCATCGTTTAAAGACGGTCCTTATCCCTTGCCGCGTTGGGAACCTTTCTTTTCCTCCTCCCTGGGCATCACCCATCCGCCTGTCACTGACTACGGAGAGCACTCGAGGGCTGGAACTAGTTGCTCTTTGGTTCGGACGGCGGCGGCTGCTGACAAGCGGAGTTGCCGCACGTCCTTTCGACAACACCAGGTATTCTCGCCCCCAAGTGAATGTAACTCTATCGAATGCTCTGTAGTTCAAACCGTGGTATCCTTGTGCATCATATTTAAGTAAATGTACCTATTATGAAATCCTATTTAAATAAATGTACCTAATATGAAATCCTATCGTCTTAATTTTTTCATCACCACGCTCCATCCACACCCGGTGGCGAAGCGAGCGCCCCGCAACCACGCTCCACTGCAGCCGTCGAGAGCAGCGTTCTCGGGTTTATAGGCCGTTGGCCTCTTTACTGAAATTCTCAGCCCCCTCGCCAATGTCTCCGTTACGCTGCGCTGGGAGAAGTGTTGATTTTACGACGCCGATTTACAATCCCGGTTACGCGCCGCTGCGAATGAAGGTCGCCCCTCGTGCAGCGCCCCTGCATTTTCCCCTGCCGCTCCTGTTTCTTTGGCGCCTTTGCGTCACCCAATCGGAATTGCGCGCCGCTAATGCTTTTATTCCACCACCGTCGTCGCAATGTGTTGCAGTAGGTTCTATTCGGGGAATAGTAGTTACTGAAGTTTCTGTGACGTTGTGTTTCTGGGTTTGTGGATGGGAGGCAGTTGTTGGTGTTTGTAGTTTACACTAAATTAACAAATTAAAAAAGGAAGATAGTTTGTGAGAGCGAGAGAGTTTGTGAGAGAATTCTTTCAGTAGGTTCTATGCAGGGAATAGTAGTTACTGAAGTTTCTGTGACGCTGTGTTTCTGGATGGGAGGCAGTTGTTGGTGTTTGTAATTTACACTAAATTAAAAAAAAATCAAAAAAGGAAGATAGTTTGTGAGAGCGATAGTGAGGGGAGACTAAGAATCAAGTATATTAAATTGAGTCCAATCAGTATTGCTAACTCCTTAGGAGCGAGAATTCTGCAGTAGTAAAATTGCTGCTAACGAAGTTTTGATTTAACGATTCATAAGATTAAGTGCAATGTAAACAATAATGATAAGTTTTTGGTTGATTATTGCCTGTCGTTATAGTTGTTTTGACAGACAGGTTAAAAATTGACCATTAGGCTTCAATTCACCATCGTAAAATCAATGAAACGATGCACTTAAAAAAGTAAACACAAGAACATGTTTAGCAAGAGTCTAACTTTTTAATAGCGACGTTTTGGGGAAACATGTATTACGATCCTCAGACTGTAATGAAAGACAAAAAATAATACAATGGTACATATATAGACCGAAAACCAAAATGTTGAAAAACCAAAATGATTCTAACATAACAAAAATAACATATAACATTGTTAACTGCTACGGTAGAGTAAGGAGGTGAAAACCTCCAGTGACTCATCCCATCTTGGAGGCCCTCGGGTTAGAATTCCGTTCTAGTAACCATTTCAACCCGCAACCAGTCCGTCGACAAAGAAGGATCGTGCCTGATCTGGGCTGTCCGGGTGACGCCGCGTCCAAGGCTGTGTTGCCGACGTTTCGACCATTCTGTCGTGGTCTTCCTCAGGGCTGGAAGGGGGAAGACCGCGACAGGATGGTCGAAACGTCGGCAACGCAGCCTTCGACGCGGCGTCACCCGGACAGCCCAGATCACGCACATGACTTTGGCCGCGGAAGCCTACGACTTCAAAGAAGGATCGTGCACGAATAGAAACCCGAGGCAGTAAACCACCGAGGCGCACCGGAAGTATTAACGAAAAATAATACAATGATACATATATAGACCGAATGTTGAAAAACCAAAAAGATCCTGAATGAATAGCATTTGCTAACTGCTGCGGTAGAGTAAGGAGGTGAAACCCTCCCATCTCGGAGGCCCTCGGGTTCGAATTCGGTTCTAGTAACCATTTCAACCCGCAACCAGTCCGTCGACAAAGAAGGCTCGTGCACGATTAGAAACCCGAGGCAGTAAAGCACCGAGGCGCACCGGAAGTATTAACGAATCCGGAGGCGCGTGTTGCAAGGTAATAAAGCATCCGAGGGCTGCTCGCGCCGCGCGGGGCAGCTGCCTCGTGTCAAGGCGGCTTCTTTGCCTCATGGCCCGCGCTGCCCCCGTCTGGCCACGTGTGCGCTCCGAGCCCCCCCCCCCCGAAAAGCCCGCGGCGTTCTGGGAAGACACGTCTTTGACGCGTCGCGTCGCGCATGCGCAGTGGACGAGGCTGCCAAGACCTCCGCCCATGCTTTCGCTGCGCGCGTAGAAGGGGTGCAACATTAATAGCAAAACAATGATGTAATGGTATATTTTTTTAAAGGAAGAAAGTATTGGAACAGCTCTAAACAGCACTAATAAGCGTCCAACTGTTTAATAGCGACGTTTTGGGGAAACATATTTCGATCTTCAGACTGTAATGAAAGATAAAAAAAATATAAAATGGTACATATAGAGACCCAATGTTGGTAAACCAAAAAGATTCTGAATGAATAATATTGTTTTTTTTTAATAAGAAACGTCGATGCTGGAAATTAAAACACCACTATTAATACAGCGAACAAAAACTATGCAAGCTATTCAGCTGGTTTAGTAAACTCTAATATTGAACTCGTGCGCAACAAAATCTAATTTGACAGTAGACTTGTTTACTAATTTATAATTAAGAATTAAGCGAAAACGATGCTAAAATAAACGCTTTCTCATATGCTGAATGCGTGAAAAGGCCTAGGAAAAAACAGAAAGTTGGGTCATCTTCGACGCGAGGTAGTCTTCTCGATAAAGGTAGTACAAACAGCGTTCATTTGGACGACGAAATACCGTAAGTTGTTATTTTACATTTTAACTTTTACAAAATTTCATTATGGGAATCGTACATTCACAAAACGTCGTGCCGGAACATAAAAATATCGAGCACAAAACATCAATATATTAAAACCGATGTTTTGTAACATCCGTGATTTGTGCTCAATGTCTTTTAAACATTTTTCGATTTTTCATTGTGAATGAAAATGACCTTTAATGTCGAGTTTATAAAAGTTAAAACATTAAATAAAATCTCATGGTACCACTATATTTTTGTGTTCGAACCAAAACCTGTTTGTACTGTGTTCATTGAGCTATCTCTCGCGTGAGATGACGCTGATATCCTGGTATGCACGATGTCTTTGCTGGTGTTTCCCACATGAAGATGTGTCCAACACACTCTTCATGTACGTAGGGGCTCCCCTCTTACCTCGACGAACTGAGGACTGACCTTTTGAGATGACTAGGGCGATCACGCAGTGTTTTGTCCATTATGCTTTCTTTCTCAGTTAAATCTTAATTTTAAGTACACAGATAATTAATACACATTAATAAACACGACCTCTATCAAATTAGATTTTGCTCCGTAAGAATTTGATGTAAGAGGTTACTTAACCAGCTTTAAAACATCGATGTTTAAAAACATTACTCCCGTTAAGACGCATTCACGAGTACATTTAAAAGTAGACTGAAATGCTGTTCACGCGAAAACGTAATGCTCTGTTGTTCGATGGAATCGTTGATAATGGCGAACGTAAACATACACACCTAAATGTCACAGTTCCAGCTTCCAGCTTTCACGACCACGTTACCGTGATCTGAGAAGAACACACCATCGTGTATCGCAACAAGATTCAGTGAAATGCTAAATTCCCGAAATCGACTTATACGCATGTAAAGTAGTTAATGCTCTCCATTCTGTTATTTTGTTTGATATTTCGATTTACATTATCTAACGCATTACAGAATAAATAATATTGAAAACATTGAAACCTTGTGATGTTTGTTGTCTGATACGTGGTGTTCTATAACGGTTCTCTGGCATCATCCATTGTCTGAAAGACTCGAACCTTACGTTCCGTGACTATCGATGTTGACTTTAACATTTCCTTGCTTAATAATAGTCGATCCGGATAGCCGCTATCGCTAAGGCAGTAGTGTCGTGGCGATCTCAGTTCGAATCCCGCCTCTGGCATGATGTATTTGTGATCGTCTCTTCACCCTCCATCCATCATCATCATCCTATCACTTCATTACAGGAGAATTAATCATTCCCTGAGCGAGCAGGAGGCCATTGCCCTTCATGGGATGTGCAGTTGGCTAGTTTAAAAAAATACTTTAACAATATTTACAGTGAATTCGCGATGTCGAAGCCTAGCAGTATGCTCACGTGTTCACTATGATAGTAATACAAATGTTTAATACTATGCTGCAAATAATAACGGATTTATTTTAAAGGTGTAGAACTCGAAGGATTCAGATGATGGAAAATAACACTAAAATTGAAGTTTTCGAATTTTGAAATTTATGAGGCTTGTAACATCACATCCCTTAGGCTTACTACATTTTTTTTCTCTCTCTCTGTCTGGACCTCTGGCAGCCATTGCTGGCGGCAGTAGTGGCGTCATTCGCTTCCAGTCGCCATAAAGCCGTCAGAGTCCACTGCCCTTCCCTTTCCATTCCTTCTCTGTTCTCTGTTTTGGCTTCGACGCCATCTTTTTTCGATTTCCCCTTCGCTTAGGGTTTTTGCAGACGTATCCGTTCGCTGCTTCTGCTGCTGGCGGCCCCAAGCGATGGGTTTTTGTTTTCCGAAAGGGAAACCGCGCCATCCACGATTGGAGCGGCTTCCCAAACATTTCCGTTTGTCTTGTGGAGCACCGCAAGGGCCTCCGCTTGGACCGTTAACGGACTCGAGGGACTGTGTGAAGACGCCGACCTGGGCAGATATTACAGGGGAGTCTTAGAATGGCATGAATACTACAAATGCCTAACCATGTTAGGAAGACGCCATGCATTTTTGCTCTGTCCTCTCAGTGGGTCTGATTTTGTGAATCTTTATCTTCAACAGTCTGCTATTATAATTGGAAAATACAGTTTTCGTCGTGTTTTCTTCATTGTATTAGGATGCCTCTCAAACACTTGAATAATTAAAAAAAACATCACATCGCAGTGAAAATATTGAAGGTGAAACTTACAATTTAAAAACTTGGGACAGCTACAAGATAAATTGCACCAGTCACAGCAAGCCAATCACTATTTTTAAACTTATTGTTTTCGATTTTAGTGAGGATTACTTCACTTGTTACTCTGTATGCTTCGTCTAAAACAAAAGAGACGAATTTCAAACCACAATCAAAATATTTAGGAATAATATAGCCTTAGTGTGATATATCTAGTTACTCTTCTAAGCCCTTCAATTCTTGTATATTTATTCGATATATTGTCCGTTCCATTTTTTGTATGTAAAAATTGCACTACCAGTCAGTCGAAACGTGCCCTTGTCTTAGGTGAAAGTGACATTTCAATCTGTTAGGTTAAGCTATTAGAGAGGTACAGTCACAACCAATTCAGTGTTTTCCCGAACGGCGTGGTTGACTCAGGCTTCGTTTCGTTCCAGTTGAGAAGCTCCTGCTACATCGTTCGCATTCCTCCTGGCGAGTTACTCCTTGCAAGTGCGTTAGCGTTCATTGGCACATTCCTCGGGAGACGTGTGTGGGAACCGCACGCGCGCTTGGTTGTAGGTCAAGGGTCGCCAAAGTACGGGAAGCGTGCGGAATCCTTTCCTTCAATAGCCCGCGTCGACCGAACAAAAATTTCTCTTTACAGTCTTGAACAGAAAATTCAATTGCAGCAGTGGGCGAAACACTCTAATGATGCTGGGTTATTGGTTTGGGGGTCGAGTGACCCCCAAATTTTGCGTTTGAATTTCTTACAGAAGTAAATACTGAAATCTGCATTATTAATTTCATTAAGTTATAAACCATGTTTTTTTTCGTGATATTAGACATTCGTGAATTGGGGGTATAATAAAAACACACTCATTGTGAGATAATGCAGTTTCAACTATCGCTGCCAAATCGTTGAAAATTGTTTGAATGTGACTGAATACGTATAATAACCGTTGAATTGTTTTTATGCATGAGCGTCGTGTTTAGACCTCTCACCATCGCTAGGCCCGCAACTCATATGCCGGTCGATCAAATGGAATTTGTGGTGAACAATGCGGGTTCGCAGGATTTCGTAGGGTTCTCCCGTTTCCCTTACCCCTCATTCCACCAACTCTCCATCTTCATGCTCATTATTGTAATAATCCCGTTACATCTCAACACAAATGCCTAAACTCGGCGGTCGGCCCTCTGCACCTTCTTCACCCCGTCCCCTAGGACCGGGGTTCAACTCCCGGTCGATCTTTGTGGAATTTGTGGTGAACAAAGCGGGTTCCCATGTTTCTTCGGAGTTCTCCCGTTTCACAGTCTCTAATGACCTATTCGTTAACATGTTTGATACATTTCAGGCATAGTGTTTAAGATTTGACACTAGCGTCATAATAAAGAATACTACATCTGTTACGTCATACGTCACTGACTTCCCCTCAGCTGTTACGACCTCTTGGCCATCCAAAGAAGTAATCTATTTGTATGCCTTGCGGCGTGATTTCGGCCTGTCCTGGCGGGCGAGAGAGTTATCTCCGGGTCAACACCCCACACGTCATGCGTGGATGGCAATTAATTCTCCGGGGCTACTCTCTACGCTCGCAGGAATACGCGGGCGGTCGTTACACGCAGGGAATAACGAGCGAGCGGACGTGCCCGGGAGCGATCGAGCGCAGAGGAAGCGGTTGATGCAACGGTGCGATATGCGGCGGCGGCCGCTGGTTATCGTCCGGAGCCCCCGGGAAGAGTTGTCGGCGAAGTTGTGGGCCTGTCGTAATCAAATGCGGTGGTGGGGTGGGGTGGAAATGGCAATGACTGACGCTGTTGCTGCGCTCTTGGTGCAGTTTATAATGAAAATATTTTAGAATCAGAATCGACTGGCTTGATCTGTACATTTCATTCGATTTTGAAGTTTAATAATGTATTAATATTTTCGTTATAAATGAAATGAAAGATTCGTGTAGAGTCAATTTCCCTTCGAGCCCGCCGCCGCGTCGTGTCGTCGCTTAGCAAGCACGCTCTTGCCTTCGGCCAGCGTCGACGCGTCCTCCCTGAACTGGTCGTGGGCGGTGGCAGGGCGACGGGGCGATCGAGGTCAGCCTGAGGGAAGCGGGCGGGCGGTGGCTCAGGCGGGTCCGGCCGCTCCGGGAGGTGGGCTGGGCTGGCCACAACTCCTCGCCCTCTGTCACCGCCCGGAAAGCGGGCGTAATGGCGCGTCACTGCCCTATCGGATTCCCATTTGTCACCGGCCGCCGCGGTCTTTCTCGGCGCCGACCGCCTGCCCCCGCCCGTGTTTTCGCTTCTCCGTCCCACCATGCTCTTTTGCTTCGCCCCCGCTTCCTCCGCTTCGTCCCCGCTTCCTCCGCTTCGCCCCCGCTTCCTCCGTTTCGCCCCCGTTTCCTCCGCTTCGCCCCCGCTTCCTCCGCTTCGTCCTCGCCTCCCTGCTTCCACCACTTCGTCAACGATTCCTCCGCTACGCTCTCGCTTCCACCGCTTTCTTCCTCACGGCTTCCTCCGCTTCGCCCCGCTTCCACCGTTTCCTACCCTATGCTCCTGCTCGCTTATCTTCGCCCCGCTTCTCCGCTTGGACACCGCATCTCCGCTTCACTACTGTTTCTTCTGTTTCGCTTCCACTTCTCTCCTCTACTCTATCCCGCTTATCTGCCCAAGTCCACTCCTCCCCCGGTCCTTCATTCCGACCCCATCCTCACCTTCGCCCCCCCCCCTTTGGATCCCCGCTATTCCGCTTCAGCTGCGTTTTCTCTTGGCTTCCTGCGCTTCACCCCCGCTTCCTTCGCATCGCCCCCGCTCGTCGCCTCGCTCCCGCCTCCGCGGCCTCGCTCCTCCGACCCCGATTCTCCGTCCAGCGCCGCCTGCGCTCTTCCGCCCCCGCCCTCCGCGTTCGAGAACCCATCGCCGCCGACGCCGCCGTGTTAAGTGGATGACGCGCTTGGGAACCTACTCCCTGACCGCGTCGGCCTCTCCGCCTGGGGTTTCCTCGCCCACGGGCGCGTCTCGCTGTGACCTCGGCTTCACGTCGTTCAGTTCATGATGCCGCTTTTCTGTTAAGCGTATGCGTGTTTGTGCACCTTTGGGTTACGTACGTAAAATCATTTATTCTTCTGAATTCTAACTCTAAAATATGATGTAGAACATTTAATATTTGTGTCTGATGAAAAGAAGTTTGGGGCTAATATTTTTTTTAAAGACGTTCTTCGTTCTGTCTTCATTGTGGCAGATCGAAGATTCATCTATCAAAGAGAATTTTTATGACGATGACTGGACATGAACTGACTTTTCTTGTCGGGTATGGAGTGAAAGCTTGTGAAAGCGGAGCGGTAATTAAAAAAAAAAGGCCAACTATGAGTAGTATTTGTCCGCAGTAAATGTCACTTTCACAGTAACCTGCTAATGGAGAAGACGAGCCGTTGAAACAAGCAATCTCATAGGATTGTAATAGCCACTTTATTCACTTTTAGCGACCACGGTATTATACGCGTATTTAAATTGCTTTCTTGCCACCGAGAGTCTATTGTTCAGTTTTTTTAGGCATTTTAATTTTCTGAGAGTTCTCCGTGTGGGAATAATTTATTGGAAGGGAATAAAATTAATGGTAATGGCAAATATAAAAGATGGCGCATAATCTTTGAAACATCGTATTTAAAATATTGTTTTATATGGTCTGGTGGCTTGAAGAAGAAAAATATTAGAATTCGCGTAATGGACTGTTTATTCTATTTCTGGTGCTTTGAATCATTGGCAAATTATGAAGTAACTCATTCTTCCCGAACAATGTTATCTTGCCAAAAAATCTAATGAATTTGAATTGACTGTGGTGACAGCTTAGTCACTGCTCCAGCTAGGGTTATTGGGATTCCATGAAGTGACTCGACACGAAAATGTCTCCTCTTGTTGAATACAAATGGTCAGAATTTGTGTATCAGCGATGCAACATCGTGTTGAGTAGTGTAAATCGTAAAAATAAATAGACCATTGAACGTGAACGTAATAATTGGTCTCGTGTGGCGTCTGTCGTTTTGTGTTTCTAACTTGTATCCTCTTTATCTCTCCCAAAGACAGTATTGTGTCCGTTGTAATTGCGGCCGCAAAGAAGGCGTGGTGGACAGTTTGTTTGTACGTCGCGTAATGCAGACGCTCTGAATACGAAGAACTGTCACTGGAGCTTATGCAAGTGCATTGTTAAAGGCATGCATCCGCAAGGGAGTGACGGTCGAGGATGAGAATGCATTTTAATGGGAGTGAACTCAGCCTCTCGGTGAAGCATGCTTAACAACTTCCTCTCGCTGCCTGAGATGAGCAATTGTTTCTGTGAGCGTCACATGCGCATCAACGACGTAATGGCTGTAATTGTCAATACACAAACGGGCCCCTCCGCTGAGTTTACATCACAAAACGTTCCAAATATAAACATTATTTTTTTTCTTCGAGAGAGAACCTGGTCTGAATTATTACGACCATTGGCTTAGAAGGTAAATTATTTGTGATTAATGACTGCCTGTCATATCAAAACATTTGTTTTGAATTTCTGACGTCAGCCACATTGTCTTTCTCCCCTACGCTTTCTTCTGTAAGTGAATGATGGCTTGTTATTCACTATACGTTACTCAATCGCTGAACTAATAAGAAATACGTGCCGATTGGTTCAACGATTAATAATTTTTTATCACTGTATTTCAAATATTCAATGTTATGTTCTATTCTGATTGGATGAAAAGAGATCTTTCCATTAACGAGGAGTTTTATGGGTGATTATAATTTTGTTTTCTTAGTAATCTTTCCGTTTCGTATTTTACGGTTTCTTAGTTCAATCCATTCGTCAAAACTTCTTAGATGAAATAATGCGATGATACTCATGAAAGCTACATCACATATATCACTCATTTGCTACAACAGTGACATAACTCGAAAACGTTCACCTTTCTGAAGAAGGGTATTTTATCAAATGTTTACGTTAGTGTAAGAAAGAGTTTGTCACATTTATACAACAGCTTCTCAAACTCGTTTTTTGAAAGCTCGGTTATATCATAAAACGCGCTCCCGCAACCCTATTTCTTCTTATTAATACATATCTCAATTTAGGTAGTCAAATTTTGTGCTCCATTTTTTTCAGTCAATGAGTAATATGAACCAAAAAATCTCAAAAGTAAGAAGAACGTTGAATTATATAACAAAATCACACACAAAATTATTTAGATTGATAGTGTTCGTCATATATTTTGACATGTGATGTACAGTGTTATTGGTATAACTAGTTCAAAATCAAGCCAAAAATATCGGCGTGAAAAACGTAAGTCATTTAGACTGTAAAGCAGAGAAAAGAATCTCACAAGCAAATACAAATAATACAATTCTCACACACAAATAATCTCACATAAACTCAATCGATTGGCGTGAACTCTTGAGTAGTTTGCATAGCCAATATCCGCCATATTTGTTTTATAACCTCCGCATACATCCTTTATCATGGAGGAAAAAAGGTAAATTCCTATCTATTCGACTTTATTTCCCTCTAGCTGAAAATATGGATTCATTGTAATATCAGTCTGTTAATTGGCTAAAAAATGAGTGGGTCAGCACGAGCGCAACATGAAATGTCGCAAGGCGTGGGCGGGGCGGAAAGGTCGAAGGCCGCTCGCCACACCCACGCCCACGCCCACGCCCTCGGCCACGCGTTGCGTGAGAGCCAGCTCGGCACGCGCTCAATCACGCGGTCCCTTGCTCACCACCACCACCACCACCACCAAGGGTGAACTAATAAGTGAATCATCGTGAATAGGATGATGATTCAAGTTTTCAGAAACCCCTCAATTGCATGGCGAAAACACTCACGGGATTCAAACTCGTAGGTTTGCGCTCCAAATCAATTGTAGACCCAAGCTCCTGTGGCACCGAGGTCGAAAAACATTCAGTAATCGGAAACACAACTCTCATTATTGACTTTAAAATCGACTTACCCAAGATTCATTATAACGCTAAAATGTTCTTTTCAATCTCGTGTATTTTTGTACTAGACATAATATCGTCATTTAATGCTTCGCGATAAGCTTTATCTCTGTGTCCTGGGAAGCAAGCATACCGCCAGAATCCAAATCTGGGTGGTCTTGAGAACTTAGGCCACTCTAGATGTTCATGCTCTATAGTACTGTAACTCATATTAAATAGCAACATCTAATGCTCATCCCGAGTTGTTCCTTTTTATAGGATATTTACATTCGATTTACAGGATATTTAAAGTGACGTCTCTCGAAAGACACGTTTGTATCCCGTGTATATTTTATTTGGTATATTTTCTTAATCTACATAATTGAATGAGTGTACTTTCATCATCAGTTTTATCTTATTGCTAATCATTCAGGCTATTTTGAAACATAACAATAACTTTAACAATAGGTAATACAACGCAGTGCGTTGACCACCTTAGCATTCGATGAAATGTAGACAATTGTATGTTCTTGCTAGATGGCCAAAGCTCTACTTTAGGGAAACCCAATCAAGTGCATATATATCGCACCTCCAATTGAAAAGTGACACAAATGCGAAAGCATCATTTTTCAGCTAAAAGCTGAAAAGAGGGACTGCTACTATTGTGAAGTTGATTTTGAATTAGTTCAATTACTGCCCGCTAGAAGGTGATTGTTTGGTACAATCTATAACGAGTATTACAGAACAACGAAACTTAAATTTGCAATTTCTGAGAAATCAGAAATTCTCACTTGTGTCACTTTTCTATTTAATGGTGTTTTCTTGATGTTCCTAAATTTTAAAAGTTAGTAACGGAGGAATAACAAAGCATGCATCGCAAGTTAAGTTTCTTGTTTATTTCCGTTGTTTATAGCTTCCGTATTCCCACGTATATAGAGTTCTTCAAAAATTCTACGACAGAAATTTCCATATCTTTATGGGAACATACGGCCGAGGCGTGGAGTATGAAGAGTCGTAAGCCCGGCTTTGCGCCTCTCGCTTTGCCGTTTCTCCGCATTAATCCCACATAAAAAAAATACGCAGCTGCAACCCAGGCGGCGTCGCCCGGGGGCCCAGCTGCCGGGAGGACGGACGTTATGGTAAACATTCGCGGCTGGGAGTCTGAAAGTGGGCCGTCAGAGCAATATTCGCGGGCGGTTATGGAAAAAAATGAAGGAAAAAAACGGGGTGAAGCCGCGAGCGGATTAACCGTTTAACCGTTTTTGCGTGCGCCCACTTAACCACCGCCACAGGCGGCGGCGACAGCGACAAGTACGGTGGTGGTGTTCGTTGAGCTGGCTGTGTTTTCGTGGTGTTGGTTGAGTGGGTTGTGTTTTCTGGTGTTGGTTGAGATAACTGTGTTGTTGTTGTTGTTGTTGTTGGTGGTGGTGGTGGTGGTGGTGGTGGTGGTGGTGGTGGTGGTGGTGGTGTGGGTTGTATTGGTATTGTGGATGGTGTGGGTTGGATTGGTAGTGTGGGTGGTGTGGGTTGTATCGGTAGTGTGGGTGGTGTGGGTTGTGTTGGTAGTGTGGGTTGTGTTGGGGTTGTTGGTAGAGTGAGTGGTGATGTGGGTTGGGTTGTGATGGGTGGAGGTGTGGGTTTTGAGTTGTGGTGGTGGCGCTGACTCCGATGGCAGGAGGAAAACGTGTCAAAGGGAAGCAGAGCCACACGGGGCGCGTTGTTTAAGCGCGGCGTTTTTAGGACGGCACCTGAACGCGAGAATTGTTCGCGCACTGTTCCCCGAAGTCTTCAGGAGGGGCGACGGCTGCTCCTGCTGTGAGTCACGCCTCTCTCCACCGGCTGTTTGACACCTCGGAGTGCGACGAGGAAGGGGTGGATGAACTACGTTGCTGGGGGGGGGGGGGGGGGCGGAAGACGAATCGATGGTCTCCTCTTGGCGTCTTCGCGTGCAAAGGGTGGCAAAAAATAAATTTTATTCGCATAATGTACATCAGTCTTTTAATTTTACTTTTATTCAGAACATGTGGGAAGCAAAACATACATTTAAAATCATTACTGTCAAAATGTACAATTTATGACTTGAATGTCTCAAAAAATTAATTAAAATAAGATATAGTATAACAAAAAATTCAAAACATTGGGGTGATGTAAAGGAGGGAGATTGACCCCATGCATTATTGCCTCGGACGACTCACAACCAAGTGACACTATTGTGCAGGATTCAGTACCACAGTTTATAATGGAAAGATATCATTTATTTTTAAAGATAACCACGTGCACGATTTCATAGAAGACATTTATTTATACATTTATTCATTTAATTTGTCCTTGAAACACGATTACTTCCTCGGGTGCTAACTTCAGAGGTACATTTAATGTGTGATAAAAGTGCGCCGGAGAATGGTCATTACGTAAAACATGTATGAAGATCCCATAAGGTCTGATCATTCCCCTCAACGATTCTGAATCGTTGACTGCACGGGACGAGGCTGCGTGAGTCGGGAGAGAAAGGGGAGGAGCGTGGAGGTGGGGCAGGCAGGACGGGGGACTTGTGGGGCGAGGCGAGACGACGAGGCGCGAGGCAGGGGAGACAGGGGTGGAGCGGGGCGGGGCAGGACGGAGCCTCGGAGTGGGCGGGGCGTGGTGTGGTGTGGCGGGGCGCTTCCGATGTCGCGCGTTGCATAATGAATGCGCGTCCGCGGGGCGGAGCGGGGGCGGGGGAGGCGGAGAGGAGAGGACGCACTCTGAGAACAGGTTCCCGCGACCGGCGACCGACGCACGCGCCGCCGCCGCCGCCGCCGCCACCGGGTCGCGAGCCCGAGCCGTTAGCTTCCTCCCAGCCGCTACTCAGCTCCACGCCCCGCTTCGCTCCACGCCTAGCTGTCCCGACGTGCAGGTCACGCGTCTTCTCATCACGACTGATACATGTCGTCACATTGGTTCTAATTTTAACTTATTAATCTGTTTATTATAAATATTATATGTAACAGAAGATATTACCTAGCTAGACGGAATGCTTCTTCTTCTTCTTCTTCTTCTTCTTCTTCTTTCTTTCTTTCTTTTTTTTCTTTTTTTTTCTTTTTTTTTCTAACTTTTGCCGCCCGTGACAATTTATCTCAAACGTCAACGCCATAATATGCTTCATGATAAAGGAAGTATGAAATCCCGTACTTGACTTTCACAATAACAGAAGTTGACGAATCCTTTGTATTCCCGTCGGATCGTTGCTATTTTAAACGTGCAACGCAGTTGACGTTTTGTAGTCACCTATCTGGTCACGCACCTGGCTTTCAACGTTTGTCCACTTCAAACGTGGCCCTGCGCGACGCCGGGAGGGCGAGCGTGGAATCGCGTGCGTGCGTGCACGGAGCAGGTGGGCGCGGCGGGCGGGGCTGGGCGACGCGGGGCGGGTGACGTGGGGAGGGAGGGGCAGTGCATAACGGTGAGAGGGGCGGGTGGGGCGGAACAACTCGCGGAGGGGGATAGGGAATGGCAGGGTATGGGAGAGCTGATCGGGGCTGGTGCGAGGTGGAAGTCGTGGGGACGGGGAGGGTCGGCACCGCACGTAGCGTTGCGGAGCTTAGTGCAATTGACCGATGTGGCGAGTGACAAGCTTAGTGCAATTAAACGATGTGGCGAGTGACGAGCTTAGTGCAATTAAACGATGTGGCGAGTGACGAGCGTAGTGCAATTGACCGATGTGGCGAGTGACGAGCGTAGTGCAATTGACCGATGTGGCGAGTGACGAGCGTAGTGCAATTGACCGATGTGGCGAGTGACGAGCGTAGTGCAATTGACCGATGTGGCGAGTGACGAGCGTAGTGCAATTAAACGATGTGGCGAGTGACGAGCTTAGTGCAATTGACCGATGTGGCGAGTGACGAGCTTAGTGCAATTGACCGATGTGGTGAGTGACGAGCGTAGTGCAATTGACCGATGTGGCGAGTGACGAGCTTAGTGCAATTAAACGATGTGGCGAGTGACGAGCTTAGTGCAATTGACCGATGTGGCGAGTGACGAGCTTAGTGCAATTGACCGATGTGGCGAGTGACGAGCTTAGTGCAATTGACCGATGTGGCGAGTGACGAGCTTAGTGCAATTAAACGATGTCGCGAGTGACGAGCGTAGTGCAATTGACCGATGTGGCGAGTGACGAGCTTAGTGCAATTGACCGATGTGGCGAGTGACGAGCTTAGTGCAATTAAACGATGTGGCGAGTGACGAGCTTAGTGCAATTAAACGATGTGGCGAGTGACGAGCGTAGTGCAATTGACCGATGTGGCGAGTGACGAGCTTAGTGCAATTAAACGATGTGGCGAGTGACGAGCTTAGTGCAATTGACCGATGTGTCGAGTGACGAGCTTAGTGCAATTGACCGATGTGGCGAGTGACGAGCTTAGTGCAATTAAACGATGTGGCGAGTGACGAGCTTACTGCAATTGACCGATGTGGCGAGTGACGAGCTTAGTGCAATTGACCGATGTGGCGAGTGACGAGCTTAATGCAATTAAACGATGTGGCGAGTGACGAGCTTAGTGCAATTAAACGATGTGGGCGAGTGACGAGCTTAGTGCAATTGACCGATGTGGCGAGTGACGAGCTTAGTGCAATTAAACGATGTGGCGAGTGACGAGCTTAGTGCAATTAAACGATGTGGCGAGTGACGAGCTTAGTGCAATTGAACCGATGTGGCGAGTGACGAGCTTAGTGCAATTGACCGATGTGGCGAGTGACGAGCTTAGTGCAATTGACCGATGTGGCGAGTGACGAGCTTAGTGCAATTGACCGATGTGGCGAGTGACGAGCTTAGTGCAATTGACCGATGTGGCGAGTGACGAGCTTAGTGCAATTAAACGATGTGGCGAGTGACGAGCTTAGTGCAATTAAACGATGTGGCGAGTGACGAGCTTAGTGCAATTAAACGATGTGGCGAGTGACGAGCTTAGTGCAATTAAACGATGTGGCGAGTGACGAGCTTAGTGCAATTGACCGATGTGGCGAGTGACGAGCTTAGTGCAATTGACCGATGTGGCGAGTGACGAGCTTAGTGCAATTGACCGATGTGGCGAGTGACGAGCTTAGTGCAATTAAACGATGTGGCGAGTGACGAGCTTAGTGCAATTAAACGATGTGGCGAGTGACGAGCTTAGTGCAATTGACCGATGTGGCGAGTGATGAGCTTAGTGCAATTAAACGATGTGGCGAGTGACGAGCTTAGTGCAATTAAACGATGTGGCGAGTGACGTGTGGCGGGTGCGCAGTGTCCGTTGCGGGGCAAGGAACGCCGGTGGATGGTGCAGATGATCGCGCCAGCGCAGAGCGGCTGACTGGGAGCGGGGCGGTCCGGAGCGGCACTCCGCACGTGGGAGAGGGCCGCCAACGCTCGTTGTGTGGGACTGGCACCGCACGGGGCGGGGCGAGGAATGGCGGTGCATAGTCTGGCTGTGATCGGGTTGGCGCGCTGCTGGTGAGGCGAGGAGAGAAGTCACGGTTCTTGGCGGGGAGAGGATTGGACTGATTGGGCCGGCGCGCGCTGGATGAAGGACGGGCGGGGAAGCACGGCACGTGGCTGGGAGAAGAGTGTGGTGCTTGACAAGTCTGATCGGGCAGGTATACGGCGATTGACGTGTGGCGGGGCGGCGCAGCATAAGGTAGAGCGGGGCAAGGCGGTGCAGGTCCTGGCTGATCGGGCTGGTGCGCGGCTGTTGACGCGACACCGGCACGGCACGGCACGGCACGGCACGGCACGTGGCTGGGCGAGGAACGGCGGTGCATGGCAAATCTGATCGGGCTGGCGCGAGGCTGATGACGTGCCGGGGCGGGAAATTAGCGGAGCATGACCTGCCAGATCAGGCCGGCGCACGGCGGACGTTGCGAAGCGGGTCGAGGTGAGGACGGCGGTGCATGGCGAGTCTGATCGGGGCGCGCGCGCGGCGGATGACGTGCGGCGAGGCGGGGTGGGGAGGAGCGGGGCGGGGAGGAGCGGGGCGGGGAGGAGCGGGGCGGGGCGGGGCGGAGCGCGGCGCGACGGCGGCGCAGCGGTGGCGGTGACCGCAGTCGCAGCTGGCGTTCCTCGTAATTCCTCCCTTTGGGAATCGCCGCCGCCGCCGCCGCCAGCTCGCATCGCATGCGCGGCACGCAACGTCTCCGGCACCGCGACCGACCGCTGCCGCCACCCGCCACCCGCCACGCCACGGGCGCTCGCGCCGGATTCCGCCCTCCGCCCGGCACCGCACGCACCACAGGTCAGGGGGGACGGACACCGGCTTCCTGGGACAGCCGGCTACCACTGGACAGTGAGGGAGTGGACGGTAGTGGTGGTGTTTTTTTCAGCTTATCGAAGTCCTTGGCGTTTGGGTACAAAATTGCACTGTTTTCAATAACTGTTTGCTAGATGTGACGTGGAGTCATTGGTTGAGTAAGTTTGGAGTAAGTTTTCTCCAGGGTGAATACTTTCCCCTCCTTTTTTCTCTTTTGCTCTCTCTCTCTCCCTCTCTCCCTCTCTCTCTCTCATCCTTCGCGTGTCTCTACCTGACACTGTTTTGCTTACCTGGCTCGTCAGCCATCAGCCTTTTCTGTCTCACCATCAGTCAGTATCTATCGGACATTTGTTTCTCTATTCGCTTCTCTTGCTAAATTCTCTTTTGATCTGACTCCCCATCCTTCTCTCACTTCCGGACTGTATCCTCCGTGTAGTGCTATACCACTTCTCAAACCTCCGTGGCGTTTGGATTGTCATTAGCGCATGAAGGAGGGGCAGGCAGGCTGTGCTAAATCAGGAGTGGCGTCGTTGTCTCTCTAGGACTTTTGACGCGGAGGTCCTTGGTTTGGAGTCCCGACGTTTGTAGATTTTTGACACTAGGTTTACTGCTTGGTCGCGCTGGAATTAGCAGCTGTTTTGGAAGATAATTTTACCGGTTGATTACTCTAATCTGTATGTCTGTGGTTTCTTCAATCAATACCAGGTGAATCCTGGAGCAGTGCCATAACAAATGGGCCACATACCGCGCACAAGTTTTAATTTCTCATCTTTGTTCCCTACTCTTCCCCACTCGCCTACCTTTTAATGGAGTACACTCTGTCCCTCACACGTAGGCACTTATAAACTTTTATTGATTAGGGGAGGTGTCATGTCTCGCTGGTGGAGATATCTGGAGGGTAATCCTTCTCCCCAAGCCGACGTGTTGGTCGGCGCCGGATCCTTCGTTCCAGCAGGAGAGGAACGTTTCCACATCTCAGGATATAGCTTGGACTACACTTACGGGACTAACGATGTCCGGATCGGGACCGGTACGGGACTAACGATGTCGAAATGTCCGGAATCAATACTCACTCAACCTCGGTGCCGTTCACCCCGATGGCCACGCACGCGTGAAGGCGGCGCGTGAAAGGCTGGGGGTGGGGGTGGGATGTTAGGCGCCAGCCACGTAAAATGGAGGGAGAAATCCAGTGGATTTGCCCTTTCCGCTATGCGGCCGCCGCCGCCGCCGCGTCGGTCCCGCGCGCACGTGTGCAGTTGCTTCGAAAGTGGATTGCGCGTGCTTTCTTCCGCAGTTTTTCTGCGCCTTGTTCCTTTTGCTCTGGAAAAGTGGTTTCGCTCATTATCGTTCACCGTTAATCAGCTGAGGGAAGCGTCTATCTCGTTTCCGTGACCGATGCCCATTATCGAAGCGTACGGAGAAATATTTTCTTGGCATTACGTTTTTCCTAAGCGAATACAATTTGTGGTGTAATCTGTGGATGTAATTTCTACACTGTGGAATCCATTTAACTTCGTATTGAAGGAAAGTTTTCGTTTTTTTAGTGTATGTAAATGGCATATCAGTAGTAGAGTATTACTCAACCTAACACATTCCCACAGATTCTTTGAAATTCAACATGTCTACCTGCACAAGTGCTGTGGGTCCCAGTGCAGTTCCTGACTCCGGATATCTCAAGCGAGTGGACATTACCTACTTTTGGCTTTATAACTAAAATAATATTCAATCTTCCAGATATCAATTCCTTCTCTCATTCCTTTCTATTTTCAGCAATTTTAGAATGGATTTGCTGTTGGTGTTTGTCGCTTTTTATACTCTTAGCTTTTGCGTTCTAAGATACCTGGCTTATTACTGAACCCTGGGACACTCCAGCTTAGCATTTTCATTTGTTGATTATCTCCCCACGAGATCTCTCTGATGGGGGTTCTCCTGAGATAACGTATGGACCGCGACGGCGCCGCGTAAACAATTGCTGACGTGTCCGGAAGCGCAAGGAGTAAACTCCAGCCGCGATGCGCGTGTTCCGCGTGCGCCGTGACCTCTGGGTGACCCCGCGCTGAGGGTCGGGAGGTCGCAGGGTCGTAGTGTCCTGAGGACTGCGTCGTGCGACCGCGCACCTCGCGGTTCCTTGCCGAAGCTGTTCTAAATGCCAAAGGTCCTCTTGCACTTTCAAAAACATAAACTCAATTTGTGAGTTGACGCTGTAATTTTTAAAAAAATAATTTTCTGTTTTTACCTTGATGTGATTGAAATGTAAAGATTACTTTTAAGAAATAAGAAATGTTGTAAGAATTATTTTGTGGTAATTATTTCCTCACGACGTTTCTTTGTTCCGTAACGTAAAGAAATTCATAGGCAATTTACCAATCTCTCTTACTTATTCTCTCATCTTATTGCCAATTACCGTATAGAAATTTTTAATTTCATGCGTCTCAAACACTAATTTGTCATTATAATCGAATGTTATTATTGTGTGTATTTGGTAATACATGTGTGTATCAGATTGCCATCATGCATCCATACTTTGAAAGAGTGCAAGGCAAGTACGCTAATACAAGAATAACCAGCAAAAAGGAAGCAATGGCATTTTAATGAATGTCTAAAAATGCGACCATATCATTTACATCAGCTGCCCTCTCCTCTCGCCGCCCGCGTCCGATCACAGTGGGCCTCCACGGGCACGAGCTTCTTCCGGGGGCGCTGCGAGGGAGTTGGAACTAGGGCTGCGGTATCGGCAACGGTTTCGAAACATCGATGTGCGAAATTTAAATGTCGATGTTCAAAATACATCAACCGATGTTTTTAAACAACTAAGTCTCAAGTTTTGTCAGCTAAAACTCAGTTGATAATTTAGACGATACAATCGTAATATAAGTTTTTTAAATGTATTTTTTTCTTGCTTTTTGGTATTGTTCGTTTTTTATAGACGATTACAAATGGCAATATGTATTTAAAACACTTGTATTGCTATTGTCTCTCAAAAAGAATACATCGATCGTGGGCTGCAATAGTGGTACAACTATAAAAAAACGGGTGTTGAGATAAATTAGTTAAAAGTTTTCTCCTCTTATTGAAATTCATCACTCTTGCATACGCACTTCTGGCAATTTGGTGGAACAGTGTATTGTAAGATACGATGCTGTTGCTGCTGGAAGGTAGACCAATCTGCAATTCTGCGGAGTGTTTTAACTCAAAATTCGTTCCCTCTGAGTTGTGCCATTATTGTAACCCACGAGCGATGTGTCGGGCAAACGTAAATACATACAAGAAATATAATACGCTTCTATTGTGTGTACTATGCAAGCAAATGTTTGGATTGGCAATGTAAATGATGTAAATGGTGTAGTCGTTCTTCACTCGGAAGGCTTGTTCGTGTGCGCTTCTTTCAGTTCGCCGCGCTTCGCGTCGCCCCTCGGCGCCGCCCCTCCCCGCCCCCTCCCCGTCCCTCCCCGTCCCTCCCCGTCCCGCCCCCGTCCCGCCCCGTCCCGCCCCGTCCCCCGCGGGCGTGCGTCGCGCATCCGTCGCATGGGCCAAGTTCATTGCCACCGCGGGCGGGGGGCGGGGCGCGGAGGGCTGGCGTCGCATCCGGCCGACGCCCGCGGGCGAAGGTTTTGCGTCGCCGCCCCGGGCGCTTTTTCTGGCGCAGGCTCCGCCCTGCTGGCTGTGGCGGAACCGCCGCCGCCGCCGTCGCCGCCGCCGTTGCGTACAGCGCTCTGCCGCGCCGGCACGTCCGGGATGCGCGCCTCCCGCCTTTCGGCTGCCTTGCGCGCCCGTACGCACGCCTGCTCTTACGCCCGGTCACTTCACACCCTCGCGCTCACTACTCACCCTTTTAGTTCACCACACACCCGCGCTCTCGCCCATACACCCGCGCTCTCGCCCATACACCCGCGCTCTCGCCCATACACCCGCGCTCTCGCCCATACACCCGCGCTCTCGCCCATACACACGCGCTCTCGCCCATACACCCGCGCTCTCGCCCATACACCCGCGCTCTTGCCCATACACATGCGCTCTCGCCCATACACCCGCGCTCTTGCCCATACACCCGCGCTCTTGCCCATACACCCGCGCTCTCGCCCATACACCCGCCCGCTCGCGCATACACCCGCCCGCTCGCCTATACAACCCGCCCGTTCGCTCATACACCCGCCCGCTCGCCCATACACCCGCCCGCTCGCCCACACACCCGCCCGCTCGCCCAGACACCCTACCGCTCGCCCATACACCCGCCCGCCCGACCTTACACAATCTGCTGACTAATATCCCTGCTCACGCGCCCGTTCGCTCCCCCATACAGCGCCTGCTGACTTGAACGTTTGCCCATTCTTCGACCTCTCCCGTTCATGCGCTGGCAGGACCCGCACGCGTGAATTACTTTGACGAACCGAGCAAACTAGTGATAGTGGCCAGTGAAACATGGCGGTTGACCTGTCACAGCATATGCAGCATAAGTCTTGATAAACACTACAAAAAATATATTTAATAAAGAGTAAAAATGAGATTATTGTAACATTTGTAGAATTACGCGACCTGCTTGCATTCGATTCGATGATGCAAAGGAACAAACATTATTAGACTTCTTTTAACGTATATCTTTGCCCAAAAAGAAGATACTTGTAGAAAAAGCATTGTACTATAAAAATACCCTTCTATTATTACGGGGATGTAAGAAAATAACCCAGAATAGATCGAAAGTCTACTTCGCGTTGATTGTAATGATTAAATCAAGTCAACTCACATTCCCACCGATGTATTTCGTAACAATTCAATTATGAATCACAGAGACAGTTTGTCTTCCGACTATATATCTTCCTGGCAAGAGTGAAAAATCCTTTCGTGAACGGGGGACCTCTTGAATGCAAAAATGTCGAAATGTTGAGTACTGCAGCCTAGCGGAGAGTGCCGTTGGAACTAGGTTGAAGTTACGAGCTTCTTACGATCCGCTTGTGTTCCACCCTGGTGGTTCCCTTGTGTACTTAGATCGGTTCATTACAGAGGCCTCTCCGAGCATTGCAGATAGCCTTATAGCGCTCATTGTTCGTTGTAAAAATAGAAAACCTGCTGGGCTCTTCCCTGCTTCTTCTTACTTGGCTGGAAAAGAAACTTTCTCGAGCATCCACCCTTGACGCGCGTACGAGATTACACGAGGTAGCTGACCCGTGTTTCAGGAGCATTCTTCCGAACTCGAGCGACGTGACGGATAATTTTCTAATTTAATAGTACTCGGAAATTACGCGCGCTTTCTTGCGGAACCGGTGTAGAGACGCTTCCTCCCAGATGCACTACAGTGCCATCTAGTGAACAGCGGGCGAAGCTCGACGTGGTTTGAGAAGCGACCGCAAGAGCGCGCTGCGGTCGGCAAGTGGGGAGAGCAAACCGCAACCCGCAAAGTGAAAAGCGTGTTGGAGTGAACTCTGTCGGTGGAAGGTGGAACTCCGACGAGGAGTGGCATTGATGAGTGGGATGAAAAGTCGTGTAGAAGGAGGTGACGAGAGAGGCGCCGGCGTGCAATCCGAGGAGGTCGTCGCTGCCCGAGAAAGTTCACCGGTTTCTCATCGCGAGAAGACGTTTGTTTTGACGTCGTTCTCTCCTCGACGGGTCTTCCATTTTTTTTCCGTGTCAGGGAAGGAAGCGGCTACTCCTCCCGTGGGGGAGAGTGCGAAGCGCAGAGGGCAGGGCGGCTGCCCAGCCCCCGGGTTTTTCTCCAGTTGCACGCCACGCCACGCCGCGCCGCGCCGTCGTATTTCGGGTAGCGAGAGCGGCCCGGCTGTGTAAACATCCAGCGACTGATCACGTTTTCCCCCTATGCAGCTTGTTCATTCGAAGACGAGAAGACTTGCGAGATTTCTAAAGGATTTCCGTTTTCTCTGGCAATATTTTCGAATCTTGACCCATTCACGTACTGGTTGGAGTTAATGCGATACATGATTCGATTCTGTAGTTGCTAGCAACTAAGCGTGAGGCTTCCGGCTAGTATTTTATGTTAATAAAATTACACGCTATGCAAATTCTTTATAGAAATACATTTTAAATTAAATTCGGTTGGCTGACTAGTCTAACATCTAAAAACATTCCCAGCTAAAATGATGCTGATCGATAAATCGATCTTGTAGCGATCAATCGAATAAGCTGTTGTTAAACGCCTTAGGCGGTTTCAAACAATTAATTTGTTTCGAGAATTATCTTAGAATGTTGTGAAAGAATCCAAAAATAATAAAACGGACAGTTGTCCAGTATTTCGAGACCCGTCGAATTTTACAATTATTGTATATATCCTTTTGTTCTAAACGGTGGTCTGGGAGAGGTCTAAACATGGGTAACGGACACACAAACCCAAGCTGTTCACTATTATGAGGATTAATATCAGTAAGATTAAAAATACTGATACATCAACAATATTTCACATTTCAATAGAATACTTTCATGATGATGTTTATATCAGTAAATATCAGTGGCTGTTAATGTTGTTAATATCAGTGGCTGTTAATGTTGTTAATATCAGTGACTGTTAATATCAGTAAATTCAATTTTGCACTCCATTCACCTCATTTGTTCGCCCAGAGTTGGAAACAACGAGGGTAGGTTTCATAGGCGTGTACAACCTAACATGAGAGAGCGGTGGCCCGCCCTGTTCCCGCCTCTAAACGTTCATTACTTCGTAGGAGAAGCTGCTGCTGCTTTCCGTCGTTCCGAAAACTCGTTACCCACGTGACTCTCAAACGTCGTTGACACTGACGTTGTGTCCGCGCTACAGACAACGTGCTCGGGGGCCCACTGTGAGGATTCCGTTCACCGTCAGCTGCGGCGATTGAGCGGAAGTGGCTTGGCGTTCTGGTCACTTCCGCCCGCAATGCCTGGCAGGGGCGGGTGGTTCCAGGGATGAGCGACTGCGGCTTCCGAGCGCGCGCACTCGCGCCGTCGCATTGCGACGTCAACGCGTGTGTTCACATGAATGGGAGCGCCGTATCACATCCATAGTGCAACCTTCGTTGGGAGAATCTAGCGTAGAAGATTACTGTTAACATATGTTGAAACATCTAACTGGGAATCGGAATATGATTGGGAATATACTAGCACATCCTAAGTACAGTCTTCGTACGGAGAATCTAGCACGCTCTTTCCGTTTACATCTGTTAACATTCAACTGGGAACTGAATGGGAATGTAGTATTACATACAGTCTTCTTTCGGAGAATCTAGAGGAGACTTTCTGTTTACGTTTGTTGAAATATCAAACTGGGAACTACAATGTAACACGTCAATGAGAATGAAATGTCACATACAAAGTACAGTCCTCGTACGGAGAATTTAGCATAGAAATATCTTACGTGTGGGGAAACATCAAACTGGGAACTGAAATGTAACGTTTGAATGGGGATGTAATATCAAATCCAAAGTATACTCCTATTACGCAGAATCTAGCACAGCATTTACGATTTACGTAAGTTGAAACATCGAACTGGATACTAAAAAGTAATTCATCAAAGGAAACAAATTCTAGTTTTTTCGAGTAACAGAAACGCAATGTGCGTATCACTAGTTGAATGCTGAGCTTTTTTATTTCATGTTGGGGGCCTCGTAGTACTACTCACACGTCAGTTTTCTAAAAAAGGAAACCAATTAATCTTGATTATTTATTAATCAGGAACCTTGAACAGCATATTTTTATTTACTTATTTTCTTCCTTCCAGAAACTGAAAGCCATGTGCTACCATACCGTAGTTACAACTCAGTACATGGCTCTTGCGTACGATTTGATCTAACGACCCGTCTTTGTGTGCGGGCGTGCTCTGAGCGACTGTAACTGCAGGGCCGTCGTGTCGGCCGCCGCCGCATCCGCGTTACCTCATTAGCCCTTTGTTCATGCGCTAAGCCATTTCGCCCATTCAGTCGTAATCCTCGTTCCATCCTCCCAGCATCCTCTTTGGCTCCCTGCGATACCCATTCTCAGAGGATGGCGCTTCTCTTTGAAGCATCGATTTTCGGCTGCTTTGGCTGCTTTTCCATTGGAAATGCTTCTTATCGCCGTACGTTTGTTAGATTGCAATTGGTGTGAAATGTAGGGTAAATTAATTCGACCTTTTTGAGTTCTTGTTGTACGTGCTTCTGCACACTAACATAGAATTTCTTTATTTCTGCAAATGTTGCAAGTTGTTGAAACGTGGTATTTGTGTTTCTTTATTTGCCCTTTTATTTTGCAATCAAAATGTATTATCATTGTAAGTTGCTCGCTGTTCGATGATTTATCGAATTTTGTGAACCAATTGAAATTCATATATCCAATATCAACATAATAAATATGAATGCATACGGATAAAAGGAAATGGATTGTTCAATTCTTATAGTCTAAAGAATATTGCTCTTCGTGTTCCAAAATATTCAAGACAGAAAGGACGTTATTACAAAAATTATGATCATATCAAGTGAAAGAAGGTTTTTCAATAAAAAAAAATGCAAAAGAGAGCGTGAGAGAGCCATTTGCATTTCCGTTTGCTGTTACGTCTGTTAGTTGTCATGTTTTGGGAACTAAACGTGAAGTTCAAGTTCAATTCAAAGTGTTTTCGTATTGCTGTCGACGAAAGGACGTAACAGCGCTGTGCTACTGTTCGCCGTGCGGAACAATTAGCCGCGTAACAGCTTGAGCGCCTTGAAGGCGAACCGGAAGGAGCGACCTTCGTCGCCGATTCGCCCGGCTCGTCGACGAAGCGTCGGAAGGCCTCCTCGAGTGCGAAGAGTCATTGCTGCCGCAAGACAAGGGGGATGTGTAGTGTGTGTGAAGAACGAGCAAAAGATTAAACTAGTTCGCTTTCCCCTTGATTCGATGTAGCTCGCTCCCGGACGGATACGATATTCAATGTGCACCGTTATGTTGACGGAGAGCAAATTATGAAATAAATTTGCTGAACATGCCGAAATGATCAGAGCTTTCTAAATTCTTCTATAAATCATAGTGACCTACTGATGGTGCACAAGTAATTCAGTTGGCGTATGTAGTAGTACACTAGAGTCCGATAAAGTTGTGTTTCAGAGCTACGCTTAGTACGTTTGGTCAACAATGGCGGATCCAAAGGGGGTTAGAGTTTTCGTTTATTACCTTCCTTTGTGTAGCAAAATTGATTCAAATATTTATTTACGTTAGATTTATGTAATTATTTCAACACATTGTATATTACCACATATATTCTACGAAAAAATGTGCATTAAATAACAAATATGTTTATTAGTTAATAAAAATCTATGATGTTCCCCATCCCTCCCAAATGATAGACAGGATCCGCCCCTGCATTTAGTGAACGTTTTGGACTGAGCCTCACGCGGTACGGATTGTTTGTAAACATCATGTTCCTCCATTATCTTCTAGTGGCGTCGATTCTAAATGAGAAGAGAAGATGCGTTGATTCATCGTGAGTGAGCGGATGTTGCTGACCTGTTCGTGCGATGATGAATGTATGATGCGATAGAGCTCATTTCGTGGAATTGTTACTCACAAGTATCAGATGTGTAGTCGCCATCTGCTCTTTCGCGGATAGTGAGGAAGATAATAAGTCGTTCAATATTACCGAATCAATTTAAACTTTTTCTTCGACATGATTGCAACAACATAAGAGCCAATTGTAATACTCATGTTGTGTGGATGTTTTCATATCTTACTAACTTTTTGTCAAGAAGGAAACGATTTGTAAGAATGCTAACCTCGCAGCGAAATTAAATTATATCAGAATTAAGCCATTGTGACGACTATCTTAAAACTTGATTTGGACCTTTCATTTGAAGTAGTAGAGCAATTAATAATCCGCTACACGATTTCACGAAAAATATAATAGCAACAATAAATTGTTTTCAATCTCAACTAAAATATTAGCAAAAGGTTCATTTATGACGGTTTGCAAATACGTTACTGTTGCGTGTGTAATTAATATTTGTTGTGAATGGAAATAATTTTACTTTGTAGGTATATTGTAGATTTTAAAGGTTAAAGGAACCTTGCGCGCCCCCCCCCCACACACACACACACTATTAGTTGTCTATGGGAGTGATAGAGGTTTATGCTACATTTTTCTCTGCCTTCTATAGTAAGAGAAGATCATGATAAACAAGTACAATGATCCATCGGTAACCCGCAAAATATCTCTATTCCTCAAACCACGAAGTTTTCGATTCTTGAAAAGGAATTGAGTGGACCTCACGATTGTTTTTTCGGCTCTGGGGAATAAAATACACCCCATCGATGCTCTAATTGAGGATTTGTCACGTTTTTCATGTCATGCTTCGGATACTTGACCACCTCCGACCTGGAAGGTTGATAAATTTAAAATTTCGTATCGTGGGGGCGCAAAACCCGAGATTTTTTACGATTTTGCCGTCAGGGCCCGTGACAACAACAGTCTCAGACGTGTTTATTCATCAGTTGATTCGTTCCCTCGCTCGACAATTATGCGATTTCATTAGCATAGAAATTGAAGGTTTAGTTACGTATACCGAGCTGTAAGGCTCGACTCTTTAACAAGCAACAACCGTGACATCTCAGACTGGACAATTTCCGACCATCTTCCCCAGCCTGGTGTGAACGCGCGAAGTCTTATTTCGAAAGCCGATGATTGTAGATTTCTAACCAAATCCAAAGACGTTTTCACAAAAGCTCACATTTAGCGAGTGAGGAAAGCGACGCGTGGGCAGAGCTTGCGTCGTTTCCTTCCCCATCGCTTCCCCTGTGCGGTGGGCGCCGTGCGGCGGCCGTGTCGCCGAGCCTCTTGCGTGAGCGTGGGAGGATCTGCGGCGCGCGCCGTTCGGCTGTGACGTCATCGTTGTCCACGCCGCCCAGGGCCGAGGCCGGTGCGAAAGTGGGCAGATAGGGCGGCTGGTCGTCGGCGCGCTGCGTTGATTGCGCGTGGGAGGGCGACGCGCGCGTAGGAGACGCAATTCCTTCCCGGCGCGGGGGCGGGGCAATTTGCTTCTCGCGCGGACGAGAGCTTTCCCACGGACTTTCGCGAAAATTGGCGTTTTGTTCTGGGGAGCGCTGCGCTTGAGTGAACAAGGGAGGGGCATTGTTTGCGATGCGATCTCGTTGCCGATACGCTGGGGACGTCATCTCGGATCATTTCATAAAAAGAGCATCATCATGTTTCTCCGTCCACTCTCTATAAATCAGTTTGTCGCGTCGGATAGCCGCGTTCTGTTTCATCGGATGTTCACGTCTTTTCGCATCCAGTATTTGCGTCTGCATCTTGAAGCGCCAGCCGCAGAATAATTAAAACAATTGCTTAATCTGTAGGTAGTGTAAACCGGTCATTAGAGGCAAATCACAAATTGTTCACTAGCGACGACTTTCGCGCAGTAACATAATACAAGTACCACAATAATACAGCAGTTCTATAAATTTCGGAACATACCAAGAATTTTCACTCATTGGCTTTCCGACTCCATTGTAGAACTCTTTACGCAATTGAACTACTGTTGTACGGCTTGTGAAGCAACGGGGTACTTTTTCGTGCAATTTTTCCTTTGGTAGTTGACTTTGGTAGACGACATTCACGAGTTCTTCCACACTTCAGTATTCTTGTTCAGGTTGTTGTGAATTTTGGGTTCCTTTCCTTCTTCATTTTCTTTTTTCCCAGCATTAACTGAGGGACTGTTTATGGAGAAGGTTGAGGGGGTCAGTTAGACGAGTCCTGGCACTTCGGATAGTTTCGGGGCTTTGATGGTATAACAGTTACCGCATGTTATACCCATGTTTTCGGGCTCAAACCCGATCGAAGCACTGACTTTTTAATTGCGAAAAAAATCATTCGTGCGCCTTCTGAAGGGAAGTAAATCCGGATGTGCCAAAATTTGTGCGCCTTTCTTTGGAACGGAAGTAAAGCCGGATGTCCCATGTAGATTTACTGCGTGCAAAAGATATAGCTTAAAAAGGCATCTGAGCTAAATTTAAATCGCTTGTTTTGTCGCCTGAGTCACAGCTTCGTTCTCCCCTGAATGGTAAAATCAACGTATGGAAATTTGCAAAGTAAGACGGAAGAGCAGGCCTGATGGCCCGAGTCTTGCCAAGAAAGACAACACTGAATTGAATTGAATTGAATTAGTAATATAGTTGTGTCCTGCCGCGTCAGATAGTCTCGCCGGATAGTGGCGTCGAATGGCCCCATCCAGTCGCGTCTAGTGGTTATGTCTCGACAGCTAATCGCCTCCCGACGCGTCGGAAGGTCGCATTCCCTCTCCAGTCGAGCGGTCGCGTCGCGTCGCGTCGGCGGCCGCCGTGCCCTCTGTCGCGAAGCAGGGGTGGGGGGGAGGGAGAGTTCCTGTTTTCGCCAGCGCCTTATCGGCCCCGCGACGCGACGCACCGCGACGCGTCCGCTTGCGCCCACCGTTACATGCGAACGGTAGCGCCTTGTCGGTCGTGTGGTGCTAACCGGCGAGGTGTTAGCGACGGCGCTGCCAGGGCGTGGGTGCGATATTTTGCCCGCCACGGTCGGTGAAATGGGCGCGGGAGTGTCACTTCCGGACGCTTGAAAAAATGGCGTTCTGTAGCGACTGTCGATGTGAGACTGCGGAAGGCGAAGGTAGGTGGGCTTTTCGCAAGTTACGAGGTTTTGTGAAGTATGTTATAGCGGTTTGTTCACTCGGGAGATAACGTGCATTTGTTCCAATGCGATCCGTATTCTGGAAATGTAAAATGGATCACAATGTAGCTGCCAATAATGCATATCGACTGTGCGAAAAATGACTCGTTATCACTTCGGCGCGATTAAAATGATAGTGATGGACATTTCGACGCGTTAGACTCCTTGCCATTTCTAACTCCCAATTGTAGAATTTAAATGAACGCGAACTGTTTGAAAAGCTCTGGAATTGGTTGTTGTGCATGTCAATCACATCCTTGCTTTAGAATTGTGTCTATAGTCACAAAACCTTCTGTATGCAAATTCAGTACCAACGGAGAGAACTGGGAAAATTATTCCCACTGAGTTTTTAGTTCAAAGCCAGCATTGTCGATGTCTCTACAGTAGTTCTGGGAGGTCATGGAGTTCGAGTCTGATAACGGATTATGAACACTAGGCTAGGTCATATTAAACCGCTGTCTGGAGGAGAATTCCATTGCTGCTCTCATTGGTTTTACGTGGTTTCTCCGATCGGTATCTGGCGAATGTCGGAGCAGTGCCTTTACAAACGGGCCTCGGAGCTTACCGACCACTTCCTAGTTCTAATCTCTCTCTCTCACTCTCTCACTCTCTCTCACTGTCTCTCTCACTCTCTCTCACTCTCTCACTCTCTCACTCTCTCTCACTCTCTCTCACTCTCACTCTCACTCACTCTCACTCTCTGTCTCACTCTCTCTCACTCTCTCTCACTCACTCTCTCTCACGCATATGCACACACACACACACACACACACGCTAAAGCACATGTCAGGAGACTACCCTGGAGCCAAGATCTTGTAACGTCTGGGACGGTTCCCCGCTGGCGGG
>JAZDUA010000172.1:3062500-3081338 GCA_038098605.1 Gryllus longicercus | reverse complement strand
AGACCTGTATTTATTTTGATATAGTTAAGCATTTTTGGAAATTATCACCTGCGTAGATGGCGACGAACTGGAAGTCTTATGGTGTAATTGTTAGCTTTCTGGACTCTGAATCCAGCGATCCGAGTTTAAATCTCGGTGAGATTGCAACTTTTTAGATATAGTGAAGCATTTTTGGAAATTATCACCTGCGTAGATAACGATGTTCCCGTGGTCTCATGGAGTAATTGTTAGCACTCTGGACTTTGCATCCAGCGATCCGACTTCAAATCTCGGTGAGACTTGCATCTATTTTAATATAGTGAATCATTTTTTGTCATTACCACCTGCCTTGAAAACAATGAACTCGTGGTCTCGTGGTGTAATTGTTAGCACTCTGGACTTTGAATCCAGCGATCCGAGTTCAAATCTCCGAGAGACCTGCGTCTATTTTGATATAGTGAAGCATTTTTGGAAATTATCACCTTCGTAGGTAACGGCGAAGTCGTTGTCTCATTGTGTAATGGTTAGCACTCTGGACTTTGAATCCAGTGATCCGAGTTCAAATCTCGGTGAGACTTGCGAATATTTTGAGATATTTAAGCATTTTTGGAAATTGTCACTTTCGTAGACAACGATGAACTCGTGGTCTCATGGTGTATTGGTTAGCACTATGGGGTTTGAATCCAGCAAACTGATTTCAAATCTCCGCCAGACTTGCAATAATTTTGATACATTGAAGCATTTTAGGACATTCTTAACTGCGAAGATAATGACGAACTCGTGGTCTCATGGTGTAATGGTTAACACTCAGGATTCTGAATCCAGCGATCCGAGTTCAAATCTCGGTGAGGCCTGCAATTATTTTGATACAATGAAGCATTTTAGGAAATTCTTACCTGCGAAGATAACGCGGTAATCGTGGTCTCATGGTGTAACTGTTAGCACTCTGGGGTTTGAATCCAGCAACTGAGGTCAAATCTCGGCCAGACTTGCAGTTATTTTGATGCATTGAAACATTTTAGGAAATTTTTAACTGCGAAGATAATGATGGACTCGCGGTCTCATGGTGGAATGGTTAGCACTCTGGACTCTGAATCCAGCGATCCGAGTTCAAATCTCGGTGAGACCTTCACATTATTTTGAGATATTGAAGCATTTTTGGAAATTGTCACTTTCGTGGATAGCGATGAACTCGTGGTCTCATGGTGTAATTGTTAGCTTTCTGGACTCTGAATCCAGCGATCCGAGTTCAAATCTCGGTGAGACCTGCAATTATTTTTAAAATGAAGCAATTTTAGGAAATTCTTACCTTCGTAGATAACGCTGTACTCGTGGTCTCATGGTGTAATGGTTAGCACTCTGGAGTCTGAATCCAGCGATCCGAGTTCAAATCTCGGTGAGACCTGCAAATTATTTTGATATAATGAAGCATTTTAGGAAATTCTTACCTGCGAAGATAACGTGGTACTCGTGGTCTCATGGTGTAATAGTTATAACTCTGGGGTTTGAATCCAGCAAACTGAGGTCAAATCTCGGCCAGACGTGCAATTATTTTAATACATTGAAGCATTTTTGGAAATTCTTAACTGCGAATAGAATGATGAACTCGTTGTCTCATGGTGTAATGATTATAACTCTGGACTCTGAATCCAGCGAACCGAATTCAAATCTCGGTGAGGCCTGCAATTATTTTAAAAAATGAAGCAATTTAGGAAATTCTTACCTTCGTAATAGCGCTGTACTCGTGGTCTCATGGTGTAATGGTTAGCACACTGGACTCTGAATCCAGCGATCCGAGTTCAAATCTCGGTGAGACCTGCAATTATTTTAAAAAATGAAGCAATTTAGGAAATTCTTACCTTCGTAATAACGCTGTACTCGTGGTCTCATGGTGTAACGGTTAGCACTCTGGACTTTGAATCAGCGATCCGAGTTCAAATCTCGGTGAGACCTGCAATTATTTTGATATAGTTAAGCATTTTTGGAAATTACCACCTGCGTAGATAGCGATGAACTCGCGGTCTCGTGGTGTAATGGTTAGCACTCTGGACTCTGAATCCAGCGATCCCAGTTCAAATCTCGGTGATACCTGCAATTGTTTTGATACAATGGAGCAATTTAGGAAATTCTTACCATCGTATATAACGCTGTACTCATGGTCTCATGGTGTAATGATTAGCAATCTGGACTCCTGAATCCAGCGATCCGAGTTTAAATCTCGGTGAGACCTGCAATTGTTTTGATACAATGAAGCAATTTAGGAAATTCTTACCTCCGTAATAACGCTGTACTCGTGGTCTCATGGTGTAATGGTTAGCACTCTGGACTTTGAATCCAGCGATCCGAGTTCAAATCTCGGTGAGACCTGCATTTATTTTGATATAGTTATGCATTTTGGAAATTATCACCTGCGTAAATAGCGACGAACTGGAAGTGTTATGGTGTAATTGTTAGCTTTCTGGACTCTGAATCCAGCGATCCGAGTTCAAATCTCGGAGAGACCTGCAATTATTTTTGATATAATGAAGCATTTTAGGAAATTCTTACCTGCGAAGATAACGTGGTACTCGTGGTCTCATGGTGTAATTGTTATAAATCTGGGTTTGAATCCAGCAAGCTGAGGTCAAATCTCGGCCAGACGTGCAATTATTTTGATACATTGAAGCATTTTAGGAAATTCTTAACTGCGAATAGAATGATGAAATCGTGGTCTCATGGTGTAATGATTAGCACTTGGGACTCTGAATCCAGTGATCCGAGTTTAAATGTCGTGTAGCTCTGCAATTATTTTGATATAGTGAAGAATTTTTGGAAATTATCACCTGCGTAAATAACAAATGGACACGTGGTCTCATGGTGTAATTGTTAGCACTCTGGATTCTGAATCCAGCGATCCGAGTTCAAATCTCGGTGAGACCAGCAATTATTTTGATAAAATGAAGCAGTTTTAGGAAATTCTTACCTTCGTAATAGCGCGGTACTCGTGGTCTCATGGTGTAATGGTTAGCACACTGGACTCTGAATCCAGCGATCCGAGTTCAAATCTCGGTGAGACCTGCATTTATTTTGATACAATGAAGAAATTTAGGAAATTCTTACCTACGTAGATAACGCTGTACTCGTGGTCTCATGGTGTAATTATTAGCACTTTGGACTCTGAATCCAGTGATCCGAGTTAAATGTCGTGTAGCTCTGCAATTATTTTGATATAGTGAAGAATTTTTGGAAATTATCACCTGCGTAAATAACAATGGACACGTGGTCTCATGGTGTAATGGTTAGCACTCTGGATTCTGAATCCAGCGATCCGAGTTCAAATCTCGGTGAGACCTGCAATTATTTTGATACAATGAAGCATTTTAGCAAATTTTTAACTGCGAAGATAATGATGGACTCGTGGTCTCATGGTGAAATGGTTAGCACTCTGGACTTTGAATCCAGCGATCCGTGTTCAAGTCTCGGTGTGACCTGCAATTATTTTGATATATTTAAGCAGTTTTGGAAATTATCACCTGCGTAGATAGCGATGAACTCGCGGTCTCATGGTGTAATGGTTAGCACTCTGGACTCTGAATCCAGCGATCCGAGTTCAAATCTCGGTGAGACCTTCACATTATTTTGAGATATTGAAGCAATTTTGGAAATTGTCACCTTCGTGGATAGCGATGAACTCGTGGTCTCATGGTGTAATTGTTACCTTTCTGGACTCTGAATCCAGCGATCCGAGTTCAAATCTCGGTGAGACCTGCAATTATTTTTTAAAAATGAAACAATTTAGGAAATTCTTACCTTCGTAGATAACGCTGTACTCGTGGTCTCATGGTGTAATGGTTAGCACTCTGGACTCTGAATCCAGCGATCCGAGTTCAAATCTCGGTGAGACCTGCAATTATTTTGATAAAATGAAGCATTTTAGGAAATTCTTACCTGCGAAGATAACGTGGTACTCGGGGTCTCATGGTGTAATTGTTATAACTCTGGGGTTTGAATCCAGCAAGCTGAGGTCAAATCTCGGCCCAGACGTGCAATTATTTTGATACATTGAAGCATTTTAGGAAATTCTTAACTGCGAATAGAATGATGAAATCGTGGTCTCATGGTGTAATGATTAGCACTCTGGACTCTGAATCCAGCGATCCGAATTCAAATCTCGGTGAGTCCTGCAATTATTTTAAAAATGAAGCAATTTAGGAAATTCTTACCTTCGTAATAGCTCTGTACTCGTGGTCTCATGGTGTAATGGTTAGCACTCTGGACTCTGAATCCAGCGATCCGAGTTCAAATCTCGGTGAGACCTGCAATTATTTTGATAAAATGAAGCATTTTAGGAAATTCTTACCTGCGAAGATAACGTGGTACTCGTGGTCTCATGGTGTAAATTGTTATAACTCTGGGGTTTGAATCCAGCAAGCTGAGGTCAAATCTCGGCCAGACGTGCAATTATTTTGATACATTGAAGCATTTTAGGAAATTCTTAACTGCGAATAGAATGATGAAATCGTGGTCTCATGGTGTAATGATTAGCACTCTGGACTCTGAATCCAGCGATCCGAATTCAAATCTCGGTGAGTCCTGCAATTATTTTAAAAAATGAAGCAATTTAGGAAATTCTTACCTTCGTAATAGCTCTGTACTCGTGGTCTCATGGTGTAATGGTTAGCACACTGGACTCTGAATCCAGCGATCCGAGTTCAAATCTCGGTGAGACCTGCAATTATTTTGATATAATTAAGCATTTTTGGAAATTATCACCTGCGTAGATAGCGATGAACCCGCGGTCTCGTGGTGTAATGGTTAGCACTCTGACTCTGATCCAGCGATCCGAGTTCAAATCACGGTGATACCTGCAATTGTTTTGATACAATGGAGCAATTTAGGAAATTCTTACCTTCGTAGATAACGCTGTGCTCGTGGTCTCATTGTGTAATGATTAGCACTCTGGACTCTGAAGCCAGCGATCCGAGTTCATATCTCGGTGAGACCTGCAATTATTTTTAAAAATGAAGCAATTTAGGAAATTCTTACCTTCGTAATAACGCTGTACTCCTGGTCTCATGGTGTAATGGTTAGCACCCTGGACTTTGAATCCAACGATCCGAGTTCAAATGTCGGTGAGACCTGCAACTATTTAGATATAGTGAAGGATTTTTGGAAATTATCACCTGCGTAGAAAACGATGAACTCGTGGTCTCATGGTGTAATGCTTAGCACTCTGGACTTTGAATCCAGCGATCCGAGTTCAAATCTCAGTGATACCTGCAATTGTTTTGATACAATGAAACAATTTAGGAAATTCTTTCTGCGTAGAAAACGCTGTACTCGTTGTCTCATGGTGTAATTGTTAGCACTCTGGACTCTGAATCCAGCGATCAGAGTTCAAATCTCGGTGAGACCTGCATTTATTTTGATACAATGAAGCAATTTAGGAAATTCTTACCTACGTAGATAACGCTGTACTCGTGGTTTCATGGTGTAATGATTAGCACTTTGGACTCTGAATCCAGTGATCCGAGTTTAAATGTCGTGTAGTTCTGCAATTATTTTGATATAGTGAAGAATTTTTGGAAATTATCACCTGCGTAAATAACAATGGACACGTGGTCTCATGGTGTAATGGTTAGCACTCTTGACTCTGAATCCAGTGATCCGAGTTCAAATCTCGGTGAGACCTGCAATTATTTTGTTACAATGAAGAATTTTAGGAAATTCTTACCTGCGAAGATAACGCGGTAATCGTGGTCTCATGGTGTAATTGTTAGCACTCTGGGTTTTGAATCCAGCAAACTGAGGTCAAATCTCGGCCAGACTTGCAGTTATTTTGATACATTGAAACATTTTAGGAAATTTTTAACTGCGAAGATAATGATGGACTCGCGGTCTCATGGTGGAATGGTTAGCACTCTGGACTTTGGATCCAGCGATCCGTGTTCAAGTCTCGGTGTGACCTGCAATTAGTTTGATATATTTAAGCATTTTTGGAAATTATCACCTGCGTAGATAGCGATGAACTCGCGGTCTCATGGTGTAATGGTTAGCACTTTGGACTCTGAATCCAGTGATCCGAGTTTAAATGTCGTGTAGCTCTGCAGTTATTTTGATATAGTGAAGAATTTTTGGAAATTATCACTGCATAAATAACAATGGACATGTGGTCTCAAGGTGTAATGGTTAGAACTCTGGATTCTGAAACCAGCGATCCCAGTTCAAATGTCGGTTAGACCTGCAATTATTTTGATACAATGAAGCATTTTAGGAAATTCTTACCTGCGAAGATAACGCGGTAATCGTGGTGTCATGGTGTAATTGTTAGCACTCTGGGGTTTGAATCCAGCAAACTGAGGTCAAATCTCGGCCAGACTTGCAGTTATTTTGATACATTGAAACATTTTAGAAAATTTTTAACTGCGAAGATAATGATGGACTCGCGGTCTCATGGTGGAATGGTTAGCACTCTGGACTTTGAATCCAGCGATCCGTTTTCAAGTCTGGGTGTGAACTGCAATTAATTTGATATATTTAAGCATTTTTGGAAATTATCACCTGCGTAGATAGCGAGGAACTCGCGGTCTCATGGTGTAATCGTTAGCACTCTGGACTCTGAATCCAGCGATCCGAGTTCAAATCTCGGTGAGACCTGCAATTATTTTGATATAATGAAGCATTTTAGGAAATCTTACCTTCGTAATAGCGCGGTACTCGTGGTCTCATGGTGTAATGGTTAGCACACTGGACTCTGAATCCAGCGATCCGAGTTCAAATCTCGGTGAGACCTGCATTTATTTTGGTACAATGAAGCAATTTAGGAAATTCTTACCTACGTAGATAACGCTGTACTCGTGGTCTCATGGTGTAATTATTAGCACTTTGGACTCTGAATCCAGTGATCCGAGTTTAAATGTCGTGTAGCTCTGCAATTATTTTGATATAGTGAAGAATTTTTGGAAATTATCACCTGCGTAAATAACAATGGACACGTGGTCTCATGGTGTAATGGTTAGCACTCTGGATTCTGAATCCAGCGATCCGAGTTCAAATCTCGGTGAGACCTGCAATTATTTTGATACAATGAAGCATTTTAGGAAATTTTTAACTGCGAAGATAATGATGGACTCGCGGTCTCATGGTGGAATGGTTAGCACTCTGGACTTTGAATCCAGCGATCCGAGTTCAAATCTCGGTGAGACCTGCAATTAGTTTGATATATTTAAGCATTTTTGGAAATTATCACCTGCGTAAATAGCGACGAACTGGAAGTCTTATGGTGTAATTGTTAGCTTTCTGGACTCTGAATCCAGCGATTCCCGAGTTCAAATCTCGGTGAGACCTGCAATTATTTTGATATAATGAAGCATTTTAGAAATTCTTACCTGCGAAGATAACGTGGTACTCGTGGTCTCATGGTGTAATTGTTTATAAATCTGGGGTTTGAATCCAGCAAGCTGAGGTCAAATCTCGGCCAGACGTGCAATTATTTTGATACATTGAAGCATTTTAGGAAATTCTTAACTGCGAATAGAATGATGAAATCGTGGTCTCATGGTGTAATGATTAGCACTTTGGACTCTGAATCCAGTGATCCGAGTTTAAATGTCGTGTAGCTCTGCAATTATTTTGATATAGTGAAGAATTTTTGGAAATTATCACCTGCGTAAATAACAATGGACACTTGGTCTCATGGTGTAATGGTTAGCACTCTGGACTTTGAATCCAGCGATCCGAGTTCAAATCTCGGTGAGACCTGTATTTATTTTGATATAGTTAAGCATTTTTGGAAATTATCACCTGCGTAGATAGCGACGAACTGGAAGTCTTATGGTGTAATTGTTAGCTTTCTGGACTCTGAATCCAGCGATCCGAGTTTAAATCTCGGTGAGATTGCAACTTTTTAGATATAGTGAAGCATTTTTGGAAATTATCACCTGCGTAGATAACGATGTTCCCGTGGTCTCATGGAGTAATTGTTAGCACTCTGGACTTTGTATCCAGCGATCCGACTTCAAATCTCGGTGAGACTTGCATCTATTTTAATATAGTGAATCATTTTTTGTCATTACCACCTGCCTTGAAAACAATGAACTCGTGGTCTCGTGGTGTAATTGTTAGCACTCTGGACTTTGAATCCAGCGATCCGAGTTCAAATCTCCGAGAGACCTGCGTCTATTTTGATATAGTGAAACATTTTTGGAAATTATCACCTTCGTAGGTAACGGCGAAGTCGTTGTCTCATTGTGTAATGGTTAGCACTCTGGACTTTGAATCCAGTGATCCGAGTTCAAATCTCGGTGAGACTTGCGAATATTTTGAGATATTTAAGCATTTTTGGAAATTGTCACTTTCGTAGACAACGATGAACTCGTGGTCTCATGGTGTATTGGTTAGCACTATGGGGTTTGAATCCAGCAAACTGATTTCAAATCTCCGCCAGACTTGCAATAATTTTGATACATTGAAGCATTTTAGGACATTCTTAACTGCGAAGATAATGACGAACTCGTGGTCTCATGGTGTAATGGTTAACACTCAGGATTCTGAATCCAGCGATCCGAGTTCAAATCTCGGTGAGGCCTGCAATTATTTTGATACAATGAAGCATTTTAGGAAATTCTTACCTGCGAAGATAACGCGGTAATCGTGGTCTCATGGAGTAACTGTTAGCACTCTGGGGTTTGAATCCAGCAAACTGAGGTCAAATCTCGGCCAGATTGCAGTTATTTTGATACATTGAAACATTTTAGGAAATTTTTAACTGCGAAGATAATGATTGACTCGCGGTCTCATGGTGGAATGGTTAGCACTCTGGACTTTGAATCCAGCGATCCGGTGTTCAAGTCTCGGTGTGACCTGCAATTAGTTTGATATATTTAAGCATTTTTGGAATTATCACCGTGCGTAGATAGCGATGAACTCGCGGTCTCACGGTGTAATGGTTAGCACTCTGGACTCTGAATCCAGCGATCCGAGTTCAAATCTCGGTGAGACCTTCACATTATTTTGAGATATTGAAGCATTTTGGAAATTGTCACTTTCGTGGATAGGGATGAACTCGTGGTCTCATGGTGTAATTCTTAGCTTTCTGGACTCTGAATCCAGCGATCCGAGTTCAAATCTCGGTGAGACCTGCAATTATTTTTAAAATGAAGCAATTTAGGAAATTCTTACCTTCGTAGATAACGCTGTACTCGTGGTCTCATGGTGTAATGGTTAGCACTCTGGAGTCTGAATCCAGCGATCCGAGTTCAAATCTCTGTGAGACCTGCAATTATTTTGATATAATGAAGCATTTTAGGAAATTCTTACCTGCGAAGATAACGTGGTACTCGTGGTCTCATGGTGTAATAGTTATAACTCTGGGGTTTGAATCCAGCAAACTGAGGTCAAATCTCGGCCAGACGTGCAATTATTTTAATACATTGAAGCATTTTTGGAAATTCTTAACTGCGAATAGAATGATGAACTCGTTGTCTCATGGTGTAATGATTATAACTCTGGACTCTGAATCAGCGAACCGAATTCAAATCTCGGTGAGGCCTGCAATTATTTTAAAAAATGAAGCAATTTAGGAAATTCTTACCTTCGTAATAGCGCTGTACTCGTGGTCTCATGGTGTAATGGTTAGCACACTGGACTCTGAATCCAGCGATCCGAGTTCAAATCTCGGAGAGACCTGCAATTATTTTGATATAATGAAGCATTTTAGGAAATTCTTACCTGCGAAGATAACGTGGTACTCGTAGTCTCATGGTGTGATTGTTATAAATCTGGGGTTTGAATCCAGCAAGCTGAGGTCAAATCTCGGCCAGACGTGCAATTATTTTGATACATTGAAGCATTTTAGGAAATTCTTAACTGCGAATAGAATGATGAAATCGTGGTCTCATAGTGTAATGATTAGCACTTTGGACTCTGAATCCAGTGATCCGAGTTTAAATGTCGTGTAGCTCTGCAATTATTTTGATATAGTGAAGAATTTTTGGAAATTATCACCTGCGTAAATAACAATGGACACGTGGTCTCATGGTGTAATTGTTAGCACTCTGGATTCTGAATCCAGCGATCCGAGTTCAAATCTCGGTGAGACCTGCAATTATTTTGATACAATGAAGCATTTTAGGAAATTCTTACTTTCGTAATAGCGCGGTACTCGTGGTCTCATGGTGTAATGGTTAGCACACTGGACTCTGAATCAAGCGATCCGAGTTCAAATCTCGGTGAGACCTGCATTTATTTTGATACAATGAAGAAATTTAGGAAATTCTTACCTACGTAGATAACGCTGTACTCGTGGTCTCATGGTGTAATTATTAGCACTTTGGACTCTGAATCCAGTGATCCGAGTTTAAATGTCGTGTAGCTCTGCAATTATTTTGATATAGTGAAGAATTTTTGGAAATTATCACCTGCGTAAATAACAATGGACACGTGGTCTCATGGTGTAATGGTTAGCACTCTGGATTCTGAATCCAGCGATCCGAGTTCAAATCTCGGTGAGACCTGCAATTATTTTGATACAATGAAGCATTTTAGGAAATTTTTAACTGCGAAGATAATGATGGACTCGTGGTCTCATGGTGGAATGGTTAGCACTCTGGACTTTGAATCCAGCGATCCGTGTTCAAGTCTCGGTGTGACCTGCAATTATTTTGATATATTTAAGCATTTTTGGAAATTATCACCTGCGTAGATAGCGATGAACTCGCGGTCTCATGGTGTAATGGTTAGCACTCTGGACTCTGAATCCAGCGATCCGAGTTCAAATCTCGGTGAGACCTTCACATTATTTTGAGATATTGAAGCAATTTTGGAAATTGTCACCTTCGTGGATAGCGATGAACTCGTGGTCTCATGGTGTAATTGTTACCTTTCTGGACTCTGAATCCAGCGATCCGAGTTCAAATCTCGGTGAGACCTGCAATTATTTTTAAAAATGAAACAATTTAGGAAATTCTTACCTTCGTAGATAACGCTGTACTCGTTGTCTCATGGTGTAATGGTTAGCACTCTGGACTCTGAATCCAGCGATCCGAGTTCAAATCTCGGTGAGACCTGCAATTATTTTGATAAAATGAAGCATTTTAGGAAATTCTTACCTGCGAAGATAACGTGGTACTCGTGGTCTCATGGTGTAATTGTTATAACTCTGGGGTTTGAAGCCAGCAAGCTGAGGTCAAATCTCGGCCAGACGTGCAATTATTTTGATACATTGAAGCATTTTAGGAAATTCTTAACTGCGAATAGAATGATGAAATCGTGGTCTCATGGTGTAATGATTAGCACTCTGGACTCTGAATCCAGCGATCCGAATTCAAATCTCGGTGAGTCCTGCAATTATTTTAAAAAATGAAGCAATTTAGGAAATTCTTACCTTCGTAATAGCTCTGTACTCGTGGTCTCATGGTGTAATAGTTAGCACACTGGACTCTGAATCCAGCGATCCGAGTTCAAATCTCGGTGACACCTGCAATTATTTTGATATAATTAAGCATTTTTCGAAATTATCACCTGCGTAGATAGCGATGAACCCGCGGTCTCGTGGTGTAATGGTTAGCACTCTGGACTCTGAATCCAGCGATCCGAGTTCAAATCACGGTGATACCTGCAATTGTTTTGATACAATGGAGCAATTTAGGAAATTCTTACCTTCGTAGATAACGCTGTGCTCGTGGTCTCATTGTGTAATGATTAGCACTCTGGACTCTGAAGCCAGCGATCCGAGTTCATATCTCGGTGAGACCTGCAATTATTTTTAAAAATGAAGCAATTTAGGAAATTCTTACCTTCGTAATAACGCTGTACTCCTGGTCTCATGGTGTAATGGTTAGCACCCTGGACTTTGAATCCAACGATCCGAGTTCAAATGTCGGTGAGACCTGCAACTATTTAGATATAGTGAAGGATTTTTGGAAATTATCACCTGCGTAGAAAACGATGAACTCGTGGTCTCATGGTGTAATGCTTAGCACTCTGGACTTTGAATCCAGCGATCCGAGTTCAAATCTCAGTGATACCTGCAATTGTTTTGATACAATGAAACAATTTAGGAAATTCTTACCTGCGTAGAAAACGCTGTACTCGTTTTCTCATGGTGTAATTGTTAGCACTCTGGACTCTGAATCCAGCGATCAGAGTTCAAATCTCGGTGAGACCTGCATTTATTTTGATACAATGAAGCAATTTAGGAAATTCTTACCTACGTAGATAACGCTGTACTCGTGGTTTCATGGTGTAATGATTAGCACTTTGGACTCTGAATCCAGTGATCCGAGTTTAAATGTCGTGTAGTTCTGCAATTATTTTGATATAGTGAAGAATTTTTGGAAATTATCACCTGCGTAAATAACAATGGACACGTGGTCTCATGGTGTAATGGTTAGCACTCTTGACTCTGAATTCAGTGATCCGAGTTCAAATCTCGGTGAGACCTGCAATTATTTTGATACAATGAAGCATTTTAGGAAATTCTTACCTGCGAAGATAACGCGGTAATCGTGGTCTCATGGTGTAATTGTTAGCACTCTGGGTTTTGAATAAAGCAAACTGAGGTCAAATCTCGGCCAGACTTGCAGTTATTTTGATACATTGAAACATTTTAGGAAATTTTTAACTGCGAAGATAATGATGGACTCGCGGTCTCATGGTGGAATGGTTAGCACTCTGGACTTTGGATCCAGCGATCCGTGTTCAAGTCTCGGTGTGACCTGCAATTAGTTTGATATATTTAAGCATTTTTGGAAATTATCACCTGCGTAGATAGCGATGAACTCGCGGTCTCATGGTGTAATGGTTAGCACTTTGGACTCTGAATCCAGTGATCCGAGTTTAAATGTCGTGTAGCTCTGCAGTTATTTTGATATAGTGAAGAATTTTTGGAAATTATCACCTGCATAAATAACAATGGACATGTGGTCTCATGGTGTAATGGTTAGAACTCTGGATTCTGAAACCAGCGATCCCAGTTTAAATCTCGGTGAGACCTGCAATTATTTTGATACAATGAAGCATTTTAGGAAATTCTTACCTGCGAAGATAACGCGGTAATCGTGGTGTCATGGTGTAATTGTTAGCACTCTGGGGTTTGAATCCAGCAAACTGAGGTCAAATCTCGGCCAGACTTGCAGTTATTTTGATACATTGAAACATTTTAGAAAATTTTTAACTGCGAAGATAATGATGGACTCGCGGTCTCATGGTGGAATGGTTAGCACTCTGGACTTTGAATCCAGCGATCCGTTTTCAAGTCTGGGTGTGAACTGCAATTAATTTGATATATTTAAGCATTTTTGGAAATTATCACCTGCGTAGATAGCGAGGAACTCGCGGTCTCATGGTGTAATCGTTAGCACTCTGGACTCTGAATCCAGCGATCCGAGTTCAAATCTCGGTGAGACCTGCAATTATTTTGATATAATGAAGCATTTTAGGAAATTCTTACCTTCGTAATAGCGCGGTACTCGTGGTCTCATGGTGTAATGGTTAGCACACTGCACTCTGAATCCAGCGATCCGAGTTCAAATCTCGGTGAGACCTGCATTTATTTTGGTACAATGAAGCAATTTAGGAAATTCTTACCTACGTAGATAACGCTGTACTCGTGGTCTCATGGTGTAATTATTAGCACTTTGGACTCTGAATCCATTGATCCGAGTTTAAATGTCGTGTAGCTCTGCAATTATTTTGATATAGTGAAGAATTTTTGGAAATTATCACCTGCGTAAATAACAATGGACACGTGGTCTCATAGTGTAATGGTTAGCACTCTGGAATCTGAATCCAGCGATCCGAGTTCAAATCTCGGTGAGACCTGCAATTATTTTGATACAATGAAGCATTTTAGGAAATTTTTAACTGCGAAGATAATGATGGACTCGCGGTCTCATGGTGGAATGGTTAGCACTCTGGACTTTGAATCCAGCGATCCGTGTTCAAGTCTCGGTGTGACCTGCAATTAGTTTGATATATTTAAGCATTTTTGGAAATTATCACCTGCGTAGATAGCGATGAACTCGCGGTCTCATGGTGTAATGGTTAGCACTCTGGACTCTGAATCCAGCGATCCGAGTTCAAATCTCGGTGAGACTTTCACATTATTTTGAAATATTGAAGCATTTTTGGAAATTGTCACCTTCGTGGATAGCGATGAACTCGTGGTCTCATGGTGTAATTGTTACCTTTCTGGACTCTGAATCCAGCGATCCGAGTTCAAATCTCGGTGAGACCTGCAATTATTTTTAAAAATGAAACAATTTAGGAAATTCTTACCTTCGTAGATAACGCTGTACTCGTGGTCTCATGGTGTAATGGTTAGCACTCTGGACTCTGAATCCAGCGATCCGAGTTCAAATCTCGGTGAGACCTGCAATTATTTTGATATAATGAAGCATTTTAGGAAATTCTTACCTTCGTAATAGCGCGGTACTCGTGGTCTCATGGTGTAATGGTTAGCACACTGGACTCTGAATCCAGCGATCCGAGTTCAAATCTCGGTGAGACCTGCATTTATTTTGGTACAATGAAGCAATTTAGGAAATTCTTACCTACGTAGATAACGCTGTACTCGTGGTCTCATGGTGTAATTATTAGCACTTTGGACTCTGAATCCAGTGATCCGAGTTTAAATGTCGTGTAGCTCTGCAATTATTTTGATATAGTGAAGAATTTTTGGAAATTATCACCTGCGTAAATAACAATGGACACGTGGTCTCATAGTGTAATGGTTAGCACTCTGGATTCTGAATCCAGCGATCCGAGTTCAAATCTCGGTGAGACCTGCAATTATTTTGATACAATGAAGCATTTTAGGAAATTTTTAATTGCGAAGATAATGATGGACTCGCGGTCTCATGGTGGAATGGTTAGCACTCTGGACTTTGAATCCAGCGATCCGTGTTCAAGTCTCGGTGTGACCTGCAATTAGTTTGATATATTTAAGCATTTTTGGAAATTATCACCTGCGTAGATAGCGATGAACTCGCGGTCTCATGGTGTAATGGTTAGCACTCTGGACTCTGAATCCAGCGATCCGAGTTCAAATCTCGGTGAGACTTTCACATTATTTTGAAATATTGAAGCATTTTTGGAAATTGTCACCTTCGTGGATAGCGATGAACTCGTGGTCTCATGGTGTAATTGTTACCTTTCTGGACTCTGAATCCAGCGATCCGAGTTCAAATCTCGGTGAGACCTGCAATTATTTTTAAAAATGAAACAATTTAGGAAATTCTTACCTTCGTAGATAACGCTGTACTCGTGGTCTCATGGTGTAATGGTTAGCACTCTGGACTCTGAATCCAGCGATCCGAGTTCAAATCTCGTTGAGACCTGCAATTATTTTGATATAATGAAGCATTTTAGGAAATTCTTACCTGCGAAGATAACGTGGTACTCGTGGTCTCATGGTGTAATTGTTATAACTCTGGGGTTTGAATCCAGCAAGCTGAGGTCAAATCTCGGCCAGACGTGCAATTATTTTGATACATTGAAGCATTTTAGGAAATTCTTAACTGCGAATAGAATGATGAAATCGTGGTCTCATGGTGTAATGATTAGCACTCTGGACTCTGAATCCAGCGATCCGAATTCAAATCTCGGTGAGACCTGCAATTATTTTAAAAAATGAAGCAATTTAGGAAATTCTTACCTTCGTAATAGCGCTGTACTCGTGGTCTCATGGTGTAATGGTTAGCACACTGGACTCTGAATCCAGCGATCCGAGTTCAAATCTCGGTGAGACCTGCAATTATTTTGATATAATTAAGCATTTTTGGAAATTATCACCTGCGTAGATAGCGATGAACCCGCGGTCTCGTGGTGTAATGGTTAGCACTCTGGACTCTGAATCCAGCGATCCGGGTTCAAATCACGGTGATACCTGCAATTGTTTTGATACAATGGAGCAATTTAGGAAATTCTTACCTTCGTAGATAACGCTGTGCTCGTGGTCTCATGGTGTAATGATTAGCACTCTGGACTCTGAAGCCAGCGATCCGAGTTCATATCTCGGTGAGACCTGCAATTATTTTTAAAAATGAAGCAATTTAGGAAATTCTTACCTTCGTAATAACGCTTTACTCCTGGTCTCATGGTGTAATGGTTAGCACCCTGGACTTTGAATCCAGCGATCCGAGTTCAAATGTCGGTGAGACCTGCAACTATTTAGATATAGTGAATGATTTTTGGAAATTATCACCTGCGTAGAAAACGATGAACTCGTGGTCTCATGGTGTAATGCTTAGCACTGTGGACTTTGAATCCAGCGATCCGAGTTCAAATCTCAGTGATACCTGCAACTGTTTTGATACAATGAAACAATTTAGGAAATTCTTACCTGCGTAGGAAACGCTGTACTCGTTGTCTCATGGTGTAATTGTTAGCACTCTGGACTCTGAATCCAGCGATCAGAGTTTAAATCTCGGTGAGACCTGCATTTAATTTGATACAATGAAGCAATTTAGGAAATTCTTACCTACGTAGATAACGCTGTACTCGTGGTCTCATGGTGTAATGATTAGCACTTTGGACTCTGAATCCAGTGATCCGAGTTTAAATGTCGTGTAGTTCTGCTATTATTTTGATATAGTGAAGAATTTTTGGAAATTATCACCTGCGTAAATAACAATGGACACGTGGTCTCATGGTGTAATGATTAGCACTCTTGACTCTGAATCCAGTGATCCGAGTTCAAATCTCGGTGAGACCTGCAATTATTTTGATACAATGAAGCATTTTAGGAAATTCTTACCTGCGAAGATAACGCGGTAATCGTGGTCTCATGGTGTAATTGTTAGCACTCTGGGGTTTGAATCCAGCAAACTGAGGTCAAATCTCGGCCAGACTTGCAGTTATTTTGATACATTGAAACATTTTAGGAAATTTTTAACTGCGAAGATAATGATGGACTCGCGGTCTCATGGTGGAATGTTTAGCACTCTGGACTTTGAATCCAGCGATCCGTGTTAAAGTCTCGGTGTGACCTGCAATTAGTTTGATATATTTAAGCATTTTTGGAAATTATCACCTGCGTAGATAGCGATGGACTCGCGGTCTCATGGTGTAATGGTTAGCACTCTGGACTCTGAATCCAGCGATCCGAGTTCAAATCTCGGTGAGGCCTTCACATTATTTTAAAATATTGAAGCATTTTTGGAAATTGTCACCTTTGTGGATAGCGATGAACTCGTGGTCTCATGGTGTAATTGTTACCTTTCTGGACTCTGAATCCAGCGATCCGAGTTCAAATCTCGGTGAGACCTGCAATTATTTTTAAAAATGAAGCAATTTAGGAAATTCTTACCTTCGTAGATAACGCTGTACTCGTGGTCTCATGGTGTAATGGTTAGCACTCTGGACTCTGATTCCAGCGATCCGAGTTCAAATCTCGATGAGACCTGCAATTATTTTGATATAATGAAGCATTTTAGGAAATTCTTACCTGCGAAGATAACGTGGTACTCGTGGTCTCATGGTGTAATTGTTATAACTCTGGGGTTTGAATCCAGCAAACTGAGGTCAAATCTCGGCCAGACGTTCAATTATTTTGATACATTGAAGCATTTTAGGAAATTCTTAACTGCGAATAGAATGATGAAATCGTGGTCTCATGGTGTAATGATTAGCACTCTGGACTCTGAATCCAGCGATCCGAATTCAAATCTCGGTGAGACCTGCAATTATTTTAAAAAATGAAGCAATTTAGTAAATTCTTACCTTCGTAATAGCGCTGTACTCGTGGTCTCATGGTGTAATGGTTAGCACTCTGGACTCTGAATCCAGCGATCCGAGTTCAAATGTCGGTGATACCTGCAATTGTTTTGATACAATGGAGCAATTTAGGAAATTCTTACCTTCGTAGATAACGCTGCGCTCGTGGTCTCATGGTGTAATTATTAGCACTCTGGACTCTGAAGCCAGCGATCCGAGTTCATATCTCGGTGAGACCCGCAATTATTTTTAAAAATGAAGCAATTTAGGAAATTCTTACCTTCGTAATAACGCTGTACTCCTGGTCTCATGGTGTAATGGTTAGCACTCTGGACTTTGAATCCAGCGATCCGAGTTCAAATGTCGGTGAGACCTGCAACTATTTAGATATAGTGAATGATTTTTGGAAATTATCACCTGCGTAGATAGCGATGAACTCGCGGTCTCGTGGTGTAATGCTTAGTACTCTGGACTTTGAATCCAGCGATCCGAGTTCAAATCTCGGTGATTCCTGCAATTGTTTTGATACAATGAAACAATTTAGGAAATTCTTACCTGCGTAGGAAACGCTGTACTCGTTGTCTCATGGTGTAATTATTAGCACTTTGGACTCTGAATCCAGTGATCCGAGTTTAAATGTCGTGTAGCTCTGCAATTATTTTGATATAGTGAAGAATTTTTGGAAATTATCACCTGCGTAAATAACAATGGACACGTGGTCTCATGGTGTAATGGTTAGCACTCTTGACTCTGAATCCAGTGATCCGAGTTCAATCCTCGGTGAGACCTGCAATTATTTTGATACAATGAAGCATTTTAGGAAATTCTTACCTGCGAAGATAACGCGGTAATCGTGGTCTCATGGTGTAATTGTTAGCACTCTGGGGTTTGAATCCAGCAAACTGAGGTCAAATCTCGGCCAGACTTGCAGTTATTTTGATACATTGAAACATTTTAGGAAATTTTTAACTGCGAAGATAATGATGGACTCGCGGTCTCATGGTGGAATGTTTAGCACTCTGGACTTTGAATCCAGCGATCCGTGTTAAAGTCTCGGTGTGACCTGCAATTAGTTTGATATATTTAAGCATTTTTGGAAATTATCACCTGCGTAGATAGCGATGGACTCGCGGTCTCATGGTGTAATGGTTAGCACTCTGGACTC